>PVKP010035423.1:0-23315 GCA_004027715.1 Plecturocebus donacophilus | reverse complement strand
CTAGGCTGATTCTTTAAGGTTTTTGTAGAAATGAGACTTTACTGTATTGCTCAGGCTGGTCTCGAACTCCCGGGCTCAAGCAATCATCCTGCTTCTGCCTCCCAAAGTGCTGGAATTACAGGTGTGAGCCACTGCACTTGGCCTCCAAATGTTAATTTCTGAAAATGATCTGTTGGGCACTGCACCTCTTCTTGAAGATATTATGTTTTATTGGGATTTATGTTAGAAAACCACTTTCCTTGGGTACTGTTCTCAGAACTGCACAAATAAGACCCAAATGTAAAGAATATAACTGAATTTCCTTGATCCTGAAATAGTTCTCCCTTGATTTGTGGGCAGTGGCACAGACACCACACTCATTGAGCCATGCTGCTTGCTGGAGGGAGACTCACAGGGACAAATTCTGTGTATTAATAAGTCAGAGGAATTATGAGTCTGACTCCATAAGCAGAACCAAAGCCTTGAGTCAATACAACATTAATTTTATTGGTACAATTGCTTAATTCAGACAACTGCCACTGGCAGTGCTTGGTGTTGTGTCTCTGTCTCCATGAGCAAGCAATCAATTAGAAGCATGTTCATTTAATTTGTTTAATAAGACATGCCTGGTGTTTCCTATAAGCCACCTCACTCTAGTGAGTGGGCAGCAAGCCAAGATCCTCAGACTGCAGAGAATTCAGTGTTCTCGTTTAAACATTCCTTACTTGTGAGTTGGAGACTTTTGGGCACATACATATGTACACATTTATCAATTTATTGATATCTATGTGCAGGCTCTCCTTTTAACCCTGCTCTGACTAGTTCTGATCTGTGCAAGAATTCATGGCTAATGGACATATTTGTTTACCACATTCTCTATTTTTTTAATTTTTATTTTTTTAAGACAGGTTCTCACTCTGTTGCCCAGGCTGGAATGCAGTGGCACAATCCTGACTCATTGCAGCCTTGATCTCCCAGTCTCAGGAGATCATCCCACCTCAGCCTCCCAAGTAGCTGAGACTAAGGCACAACCCCACACCCTGCTAATTTTTTTTTAAAATTTTTTGTATAGGTAGAGTCACACTGTGTTACCCAGGCTGGCCTGTGTTAAACTGGGCTCAAGTGGTCCTCCCACTGGGGACTCCCAAAGTGTTGGGATTACAGGTGTGAGCCACTACTTCTGGCTTAATGTCTTCAAATAACATGTTAAAACTTTGGAAATGAAAAATTTAAAGAAAGCAAAAATCACCTGTTACCCTACCACTCAGAACTAATTACTATTAAAACTTTGATTATTATTATTATTTTGAGAAGGAGTTTTGCTCTTGTCACCCAGACTGGAGTGCTGTGGCATGAACTCAGCTCCCTGCGAACTCTGCCTCCCAGATTTTCCTATCTCAGTCTCCTGAGGATCTGGGATTACAGGTGCCCGCCATCATGCCCAGCTAATTTTTGTATTTTAAGTAGAGATGGGGTTTTACCATGTCGGTCAGGCTGGTCTTGAACTCCTGACCTCAAGTGATCCACCCACCTCTGTCTCCCAAAGTGCTGGGATTACAGGCGTGAGCCACCGCGCCCAGCCTGGAGCCTGATTCTTAAATGTCACATGACATCTCCCTAGAAAAGTAGATCAGGGAGCTCTGATTTACCAAGGAGTGCATGTAGGGGCTGAGAAAAGGTAAGAACCTTTGCCTTAAGACTTTGCAGAATTGCCAAGGCTTACGGTTCTTTGTAGCCTGGTTATCTAGGCTAACATGTAACAATTGGTATCATGTAACAAAAGGCATGGGAAAGAACCAAAGAAATACAATAATGGACTTCATAACAAGGTTCTGGTCAACAACTGGCCCTGTATACCAGCAGTCCCCAACTGCTGTAATTCATTTGGGGTGATTGGCAAAATATTACAGAAAACATTTAGGGAAAGTTATAGATTAATCTCAAACCTTTTGGAAGGCTGAAAGGTTTTATTGAGGCAGGCCAAAGGCAGCTGGCCGGTCCATTAAGTTAGGGAGAAGATAGGGAAGAGGCTTTTCCCATCTTCTGTTTACCCCACATCCCTTTGTCTCTACTCTGCTTACTCAGGTAAACTTTGTGCCTCTCGGGGGAGATCAAAGGGGAATTACCTGTTAATAGTGTTTACTTTGGGCCTGGAACCTAAAGCTTTTATCATTTGTAAAACCACGCTTTTAACCATGTTAATTATCCACAAGTATGTTAGCTTAGAACCTCTGTTGTAAAATCTTGGGGGAATAAATGTGTGGATAAACAGGGAGTCTGGGGCATTGGTTGCATTTCACCCTCAGAAAGCAGCCAATGGCCATCCCTAGCCCACTTGAATCACTGTAATGGTGAGAGTGCATTCACTCATCTGTTGTTGAGTCAGGGTCTGCAAGTCAGACTTTCGCAGGTGGTGACCGATGTCTCACCCAACCTTTTTGGTACCAGGGACTGGTTTCATGAAAGACAATTTTTCCATGGATCAAGGATGGGAGATGGTGTCAAGATGAGTTAAGCACATTACATTTCTTGTGTACTTTATATTATTATTACATTGTAACATATAATGAAATAATTATATAACTTACTGTAATGTAGAATCAGCTGGAGTTCTGAGCTTGTTTTCTTGCAACTAGACGGTCCCATCTGGGGGTGATGAGAGACAATAACAGATCATCAGGCATTAGATTCTCGTAAAGAGCCTGCAGCCTAGATCCCTTGCATGCACAGTTCGAAATAGGGTTCCCACTCCTATGAGAATCTAATGCCATCACTGATCTGACAGGAGGTGGAGCTCAGGTGGGAATGCCAGCGACAGGAGTAGCTGTAAATACAGATGAAGCTTTACTGATCACCTCTTGCATGTGACCCAGTTCTTAACAGGCCACAGATTGTACCATTCTGTGATGTCATAGCTGTCTTAATGTCATAGGTTAATGTCATTATTGTTATGTGGTGTTGCTGGTGTAACTAAACCTACTGGGCTGTCAGTTGTATAAAAGTATAGCATAGGTCAGGTGTGGTGGTTCACACCTGTAATCCCAGCACTTTGGGAGACCAAGGTGGAAGTGAGATTCTGTCTCAAAAAAAAAAAAGTATAGCATATACAATTATATACCGTACATAATACTTGACAATGATAATAAATGATTATATTACTGGTTTATGTATTTACTATACTATGCTTTTTATTTTGGGTAATTTTAAATCTTTAATTTTGGGGATACATAGGATATGTATCTATTCATGGGTTACAATATATACACATATAATATTAATTATTAATAGTTTTTAATAGCCACTAAAAAGTATAGTTTAGAGTGTACATCTTCTATTTATATGTTAGAAAGTTAACTGTAAGGCAGGGCGCGGTGGCTCACGCCTGTAATCCTAGCACTTTGGGAGGCCGAGGTGGGTGGATCACCTGAGGTCAGGAGTTCAAGACTAGCCTGGCCAACATGGTGCAACCCCATCTTTAATAAAAAAAAAGAAAAGAAAAGAAAGTTCACTGTAAAGCAGCCTCTGGGCTGGGCACAGTGGCTCATGCCTATAATCCCAGCACTTTGGGAGGCCGAGGGAGGCGGATCATTTGAGGTCAAGAGTTTGAGACCAGTCTCGCCAACATGGTCACTGTGTGACCGTTGTCTCTACTATTTAGTACAGTATCACTGTGTGACAGTTGCCCGTAGTATTCAGAACAGTAACATGCTGTACAAGTTTGTGGCCTAGGAGCATATCCTATATCATCTGGGTTTGTGTAAGTATACTTGATGTTTGGACATTGATGAAATTGCCTGATGATGCATTTTTCAGAAAAAAATCCCCATCATTAAGCCATGCATGACTGTGTGAGAATGTTGAGGTGAGAGGATTGCATAAGGCCAGGAGTTCAAAACCAGTCTGAGCAACATAGTGAAACCCTACCTCTAAAAAAAAAAAAATTGCGCACCTGTATTCCCACCTACTTGGGAGGCTGAGATGGGAGGATCACTTGAGCCCAGGAAGTTGAAGCTGCAGTAAGCCATGATTGCACCACTACACTCCAGTCTGGGTGACAGAGGGAGACCCTGTTTCAAAAAAATAAATAAATAAATAGAGGTCATCCTGTCAATGGATTTCAGTCATCTTTAAAAGGCCACAGAGCTTCTTTTTCAAACAAATTATTATCAGAAATCCAATACATAGAACTGTATCTGTTGGGGAGAAGAAAAAAACAAACACAAAAAAACAAGTTAAGGTGCAGTGACTCATCCCTGTAATCCCAGCATTTTGGAGGCCGAGGCAGGAGGATTGCTTGAGCAATCCTGTAATTCATTCCTTTTTGTGACCAAGTAGTATCTTATTGCATGGTGTGATTGTTAATTGTATGTGTCAGCTTGACTGCGCTATGAGGTGCCCAAACATTTGGTTAAACATTATTCTGGGTGTGTTTGTGGGGATATTTTTGGATGAGAATAACATTTGAATCAGTAGACCTAGTAAAGCAGATTGTTCTCCCCAATAGGGGTAGACCTCATCCAATCCATTGAAGGCCTGAATAGAACAAAAAGGCTGGGTAAGAGGGAACTTCACCTGCCTGACTCCTTGAGCTGGGACATTTCCCTCAGATTGAAATGACACTATTAGCTCTCCTGGTCTCCAGCTTGCTGACTGCAGGTCTTGGGCCTTCTTGCCTCCATAATCACATGAACCAATTTCTCATCATAAACCTTTTTACCTCTTGTCACTATTTCTGGTCTCTAGATAGATATACATGTACTATTAGTCCTGTTTCCCTGGGGAACTTTGATGAATACATGTGCCTATTTTATAATTTGTTTATCCACTCAATTGTTGCTGGACATTTGGGTTGTTTCCAATTTGGGGTCATTAAGAATGAAGCTTCTAGACCACATGCGAGGGCTCATGCTTGTAATCCCAGCACTTTGGGAGGCCAAGGTGGGTAGATCACTTGAGATCAGGAGTTTGAGAGCAGCATGGACAACACGGTGAAATCCCGTCTCTACAAAAAATACAAAAATTAGCTGAGTGTGGTAGCACGTGCCTGTAATTCCAGCAACTCAGGTGGCTGAGGCACGTGAAAAAAAAAAAAAACAAGAAAGAAAAAGAATGAGGCCGGGCATGGTGGCTCACGCCTGTAATCCAAGCACTTTGGAGGCCAAGGTGGGCGGATCACCTGAGGTCAGGAGTTCAAGACCAGCCTGACCAACAATGGTGAAACCCTGTCTTAAAAAAAAAAAAAAAGAACAAAGCTTCTACAAACATCTGTGCACCAGTCTTTTTGTAGATGTATGGTCTTATTTCTCATAAGTAAATGTCTAGAAGTGGAATTACTAGGTTCTATGGTGAATCCTCTGGGAAGCAGCTGCCAAGATGGTGCAAAAAATGCAATAAATCTATGGAGGTTAATACCTGTGAAATATAAAGGAGACACACAGAACATGAGAAGGCGGACCTGAACAGGATCTTCGGACTGGACGTGACCCTGTGAAAGGAGAGGGGGATATCTTGATGGTTTACCTGAGCTCCTGTTACCATGCACATGAAGGGTGGCAGAATATGACGCTACAAAATATGCCACTTTGACATAGGATTATTTTGAACTGAAGGCACTTTAAAAACAGCAGATGTAAGAAGGGGACTCTGGCCTCTCTTCCTTCTTCCTGAAAGCAAGAGATAAAACTCCCAGGTGAAAGATGTCCTCCCTAAGCCAGGAGGAAGCAACATTCTTGTCACCAGAGATAGGGAGTCAAGGCTGAGAAAAATCTGTACAAATAGACCTTATTAAAATACTTATTATTTTCCCCACATATTTTAGTTACTTTTGTGCAACTGCCTTTTTCTGTTCAACATGGAATACAGGCACTTAGATTTTTCCACTTCTTTAGGTCTGTAGTATATATATATTATTTTATTTTATTTTGAGATAGCGTTTTGTTCTTTTGCCCAGGCTGGAGTGCATTGGTACGAACATGGCTCACTGTAGCCTTGACCTCCCCAGTCTGAGGTGATCCTCCCACCTCAGCCTCCCAAGTAGCTGGGACTAAAGGTATGTGCCACCACACCAGGCCAATTTATTTGTTTTTAGTAGAGACAAGGTCTCACCATGTTGCCAAGGCTGGTCTTGAACTCCTGGGCTCAAGTGATCCTCCTGCCTTGGCCTCCCAAAGAGCTGGGATTATAGACATGAGCCACCGTAGCTGTTCTATTTATTGGTTTTCAACCATGGTTCCTGGCTCATAACTCCCATCACCCTTGTTACAGTCTTTTGTTCTAATGTTGGGTGTGTTAGGCCACAGAAGCAGTCCCTCTGCCCTCCTGCCCTCCTTTCACCTGCGCAATGCCAAGACTCTCATGTTCCCCAGCCCTTTAAAAAAATTTTTTAAAAAATGTGGAATCTTGCTCTGTTGTCCAGGCGGGAGTACAGTGGCACAGTCTCGGCTCACTGCAATCTCCATCTCCCAGGCTCAAGAGATTCTCCTGCCTCAGCCTCCTGAGTAGCTGGGATTACAGGTGCATGCCACCACTCCCAGTTAATTTTTATATTTTTAGTAGAGGTGGGTTTTTGCCATGTTGTCCAGGCTGGTCTCGAACTCCGCCTCCCAAAGTGATGGGATTACAGGCATGAGCAACCGTGCCTGGCCCTTAGCCCACTTTTTGATGGGATTTTTTTTTATCTTGTTGATTTATTTGAGTTCATTGTAAATTATGGATATTAGTCCTTTGTCAGAAGTATAGGTTATGAAGATTTTCTTACACTTTGTGGCTTGTCTATTTACTCTGCTGCCTGTTCCTTCTGCTGTGCAAAAGCTCTTTAGTTTAATTAAGTCCCAGGTATTTATCTTTTTTTTTTTTTTTTTTTTTTGAGATGGAGGTCCACGTCCAGCTAATTTTTGTATTTTTAGTAGAGATGGGGTTTCACCAGGTTGGCCAAGCTGGTCTCAAACTCCTGACCTCAGGTGATCCATTCACCTCAGCCTCCTAAAGTGCTGGGATTACAGGCATGAGCCACCTCACCTGGGCCTATGTGCTTGTTTTTATACCAGTACCATGCTGTTTTGGTAACTATGGCCTTGTAGTATAGTTTGAAATCAGGTAGTGTGATGCCTCTAGATTTGTTCTTTTTACTTAGTCTTACTTGGGCTATGCGGGCTCTTTTTTGGTTCCATATGAATTTTAGAATGGTTTTTTCTAATTCTGTGAAGAATGAACCCTGTTCCTTTCTGATTGTTTGATTGTGGGCTTTTGTTCTTTGTTTTATTTTTTAGAGACAGGGTCTAGCTATGTTGCCCAGGCTGGAGTACAGTGGCTATTCACAGGTGTGATCCCACTACTGATCACCATGGGAGTTTCGACCTGCTCCGTTTCCGACCTGGGCCAGTTCACCCCTCCTTAGGCAACCTGGCGGTACCCTGCTCCCGGGAGGTCACCATATTGATGCTGAACTTAGTGCGGATACCCGATTGGCATAGCGCACTACCTGGGCTCAAGCAATCCTCCCACCTCAGCCTCCCGAGTAGGTAGGACTACAGGCACTCGCTGCTGTGCCCGGCTTGTTTTTGTTTTGAGACAGAGTCTAGCTCTTGTCGCCCAGGCTGGAGTGCAATGGTGCTATTTCAGCTCACTGCAACCTCCGCTTCTTGGGTTCAAGCAATTCTCCTGCCTCTAACTCCCTAGTAGCTGAGATTACTGGCACACACCACCATGTCTGGCAAATTTTTGTATTTTTAGTAGACATGAGGTTTCGCCATGTTGGCCAGGCTGGTCTCGAACTCCTGACCTCAGGTGATCCACCAGCCTCACTCTCCCAAAGTGCTTGTGCCCAGCCCACCTGACTGTGGGTCTTAAGACTCTCCCATAAGAAGGTTCCATCCTATACCCTGATGTAAGGAATGCTGATGTCATGAAGCCTCCATGAAAATCCATGAGGACAGGGTTCAGGAGCTTCTGGATACCTGAAAAAGTGGAGCCTCCAGAAGAGTGGCACAGCCAGGGAGACCATGGAAGCTCCGAGTCCCCTCCTCCCTACCTTGCCCTACATGTTCTTTCATCTGTATCCTGGCAATAGCCTATAATAAACCAGTAAATGCAAATGTTTCTCTGAGTTCTGTGAGCCGCTCCAGCAAATTAATTGAACTCAAAGAGGGGTGTCATGGAACCTCAACTCGAAGCCAATTGATCAGAAATTCCGGAAGCCTGGACTTATGACTGGTGTTTGTGTGTGTTGTGGAGGGGCAGGGACAGTCTTGGGGACTGAGCCCTCAACCTGTGGGATCTGGCACTGTCTCGGGATACGTGATGTGAGAACTGAATTGGAGGACACCCAGCTGGTGTCGGCTGCTTGGTGTGTGGGGGGAGAAAACCCACTCATTTTGTCATAGAAACTTCTTTTGTGTGGATGTGGTTGTTGTGATATGAGAGTAGGGGAAAACACAGAGCTTTGGCCGGGCGTGGTGGCTCATGCCTGTCATCCCAACACTTTGGGAGGCCGAGGTGGGTGGATTACCTGAGTTCAGGAGTTTGAGACCAGCCTGGCCAACATGGTAAAACCCCATCTCTACTAAAAATACAAAAATTAGCTGGGCGTGGTGGTGGGTGCCAGTAATCTCAGCTACTGTGGAGGTTGAGGCAAAGAATTGCTTGAACCCGGGAGGCAGAGGTTGCAGTGAGTGGAGATCGTGCCACTGCACTCCGGCCTGGGCAACAAGAGCGAAATTCCATCTCAAAAACAAAACAAAACAATAATACAAAACCAAAAAACACAGTTTTTCCTACACAGGTCTTTATATTCCAGTGGGGCTCCCAGGTAGATGTATCTGTATGCTTTTCTCCTGTTAATTTGCATTATGTCAATTAAATTTGCAGACCCAGTTGAAAACTCTAAGAGGGTAGAGGAAAGTCATGCCACCTTATACCCTTCTCAGGCCAGGTTGCAGCACTTGTCCATTCACTTTACAACTGGCAAAGGAAACGATGAGACACCCATATAGATCACCTAGGTTCCAGGTATCTTCATCCCAACCCCCATTCTATTTTTTTTTTTTTTGAGAGTCTCTGTTGCCCAGGCTAGAGTGCAGTGGCACGATCACTGCAACCTCCGCCTCCCAGGTTCAAATGATTTTCCTGCCTCAGCCTCCTGAGTAGATGGAATTATAGGCGTGTACCACCACGCCTGGCCCCAATCCCCATTCTAGAATAATAACTCTATGTTTTCTTGTGGAGGAGGGTTAATTGAGACCAGTTGTGAGGAATAGTGCTGGGGGATTCAGCATTTTAATAATTTAATTTAATTTAATTTAATTTTTCGTTCAGCATTTTTTTTTTTGAGACGGAGTTTTACTCTTGCTGCCCAGGCTGGAGTGCAGTGGTGCAATCTTGGCTCACTGCAACCTCTGCCTCCCAGGTTCAAGGGATTCTCCTGCCTCAGCTTCCTGAGTAGCTGGGATTACCGGTCGGTGCCCACAATGCTAATTTTTGTATTTTTAGTAGAGATGGGGTTTTATCATATGGACCAGGCTGGTCTTGAACTCCTGATCTCAGATGATCTGCCCTCCTTGCTCCCTCAAAATGCTGGGATTACAGGCGTGAACCACCGTACCAGCCATAGCACTGGTTTTTGTAGCTGGTAGGTAGGCAGCAGCTAGATAAGTCTTGGTAAATGGGAGTCTGTATCAGGGGTCGGAAAACGATACCCCTCAGGCCAAATCTGGCTCGCAGCCTGTTTTTGTATCGCCCACATTCTAATAATGGATTTTGCATTTTTACTTATTTATTTTATTTTGTTATATATTTTTTTAGGACACAAGGTCTCGCTCTGTCACCTAGGCTGAAGTGCAGTGGTATGATTATATGATGCAGCAGAAGGTTGCTCATGGCAGCTTGAACTCTAGGGCTTAAGTGATCTTTCTTCCTCATGCTCCCAAGTAGCTGAAAATTACATACAGCCTTGAGCCACCATGCCTGGCTAATTAAAAAAACATTTTTTTGGCCAAATGCAGCAGCTCATGCCTGTAATCCCAGCACTTAGAGAGGCCGAGACAGGTGGATTGCTTGAGGCCAGGAGCTTGAGCCCAGCCTGGCCAACATGGTGAAACCCAATCTCTACTAAAAATATAAAAATTAACCACATGTGGTGGCACATGCCTGTAGTCCCAGCTACTCCGGAGGCTGAGGCAGAAGAATAACTAGAACCCAGAAGGTGGAGGTTGCAGTGAGCTGAGATCATGCCACTGAACTCCATTCTGGGTGACAGAGCAAGACTCTGTCTCAGATTTTTTTTTTTCTTTTAGAGACAGGGTCTCACTACGTTGTCCAGGCTGGTCTTGAACTCCTGGCCTAAAGCAGTCCTCCTGCCTTGGCCTCCCAAAGAGTTGGGATCACAGGAATGAACCACAGCACCCACTTGTTTTACAGTTTTAAATGGTTGAAAAAAATCAAGCATTTCTTTGATATTAAAGAAGATTAATATTGATTTACAGTTTTTGTATTATAAACTGATTTCCTCTGCTGACTATATGTTTCTTAAAAGCAAGGACTTTGTTTTAGCAGTGACAGAATAGTCTGGCACAGCAAAACTGTCGAATAACATGCTAATCTATGGAACCCTTGTGTATTGCTGATGGAAACATCAAATGGTGCAGTCCCGGTGGAAAACTGTTTGGCAGTTCCTCAATAAGTTAGACATAGAATTACTGTATGATACAGCAATTCCACTCCTGGGTATGTGCTCAAAAGAATTGAAAACAGGTGTTTAAACAAAAACTTGTACAAGAATGTTTGTAACAGCCCTATTCACAATAGCCAAAAGTTGGAAACAAGCCAAATGTCCTTCAGCTGATGAATGGATAAATAAAATATAGTATATTAATACAATGGATATTATTCAGCTATAAAAAAAAATGAAGTACTGTGACATGCTGTACCATAGATGAATCTTGAAAACATTATGCTAAGAGAAAGCCAGACACAAATGGCCACATAATGTATGCTTCCAGTTATATGAAATATCCAGAATAGGGAAAATCCATAGAGACAAGAAGTAGATTCCAAAGCAAGATATCTGGGAAAAAAAAAAAAAAAAAGAAGAAGAAGCAGATTAGTGGTTCCTGGGAGCTAAGGAGAGTAAACTGTTCAATAGGTGTGAAGTTTCCTTTTGGAGTGATGAAAAAATTCTGGAACTAGTGGTGATGATTGCACACCATTGTGAATGTATGAAGTGTCACGCAACTGTGCACTTCAGAATGGTTAAAATAGTAAATTGTATCTTATGTGTATTTTACCACAATTTAAAAAATAGGCTATAAAAATAGAAAAAAAATTGATCTGTTACTGAATGTCAGACATTTGCATTATTTCCTAGTTTTCTTTCTTTTTTAAAAAATATAATTTCTTTTTTAAATAAATAGAAACGGTGTTTCACCCGTTGGCCAGGGTAGCCTTGAACTCCTGACCTCATGATCCACCCGCCTTGGCCTCTCAATGTGCTGGGATTGTAGGACACGGCGCCCCGCCTTTTCTTTCTTTCTTTTTTTTTTTTTTTTGAGACAGTTTCCTTCTCTCTCTCTCTTTTTTTGAGACAGTCACCCCGGCTGGAGTGTAGTGGCACAATCGTGGCTCACTACAGCCTTGACCTCTCCAGACTCAGGTGATCCTCCTATCTCAGCCTCCCGATTAGCTAGGAGTATAAGAGTACACCACCACGATTGGCTGATTTTTGCATTGTTTTTATAAAGATGGGGTTTTGCCACATTGCCCAGGCTGGTCTCAAACTCCTGGGCTCAAGCCATCTGCCTGCCTTAGTTTCCCAAACTGTTGGGATTACAGGTATGAGCCATTGCACCTGGCTCTATTTCCCATTCTAAAAAAAATATTTATTTATTTTTTTAAAATTTTTGAGATGGAGTCTCACTCTGTCCCTCAGGCTGGAGTGCGGTGGCATGATCCTGGCTCACTGCAACCTCTGCCTCCTGGGTTCAAGCGATTCTCCTTCCTCAGCCTCCTGAGTAGCTGGGACTACAGGCACCTGCCACCATGCCCAGATAATTTTTGTATTTTTAGTAGAGATAAGGTTTCACCATATTGGCCAGGCTGGTCTCGAACTCCTGACCTTGTGATCAGCCTGTCTTGGCCTCCAAAGCCCTGAGCTTACGGGGGTGAGCCACCTGGCCTGGCCCCATTTTAAATTTTTTTTTTTTTAGACAGACTTTTACTCTTGTTGCCCAGGCTGGAGTGAGTGCAATGGCATGATCTTGGCTCACCACAACCTCTGACTCCTAAGTTCAAGTGATTCTACTGCCTCAGCCTCCCAAATAGCTAGGATTACAGGCATGTGCCACCACACCCGGCTAATTTTGTATTTTTAGTAGAGATGGGTTTCTCTCTCTTTTTTTTCCCCCCAAACTAGAGATGGGTTTCTCTATGTTGGTCAGGCTGGTCTCCAACTCCCGACCTCAGGTGATCCGCCCACCTTGGCCTCCCAAAGTGCTGGGATTACAGGCCTGAGCCACCGTGCCCGGCTGGCCTGGCCCCATTTTTTATTATTAAAACTAACTGATAGGTTTGGCTGTGCCCCACCCAAAATCTCATTTTGAATTGTAATTCCCATAATCCCCACTGGTCAAGAGAGACCAGGTGGAGGTAATTAAATCATGGCGGAGTTGGGGGGCGGGAGAAGGCCGTGGTTTCACTTATGCTGAGTGAGTGAGTTCTTATGAGATCTGATGGTTTTATAAGGGGGCTCTTCCCCCTTTGCTTGGCACTTTTCCTTCCTGATGCCTTGCGAATAAGGTACCTTGCTTCCCCTTCACATTCCACCGTGGTTGTAAGTTTCTTGAAGCTTTCCCAGCCATGCTGAACTGTGAGTCAATTAAACCTCTATCCTTTATAAATTACCCAGTCTTGGGCGGTTCTTTATAGCAATATGAAAATGGACTAATACATTAACCTTGAGATAACCATCGCTGTTGTCTCAGAAGTATAAAATTTTAAGGACAAATTCTGAAGTGTTGAATGGCTGAGTTAAAGAACATGAACAATTTTAAGAACTTGATATATATGATCAAAATACCCTTTGGAAAGGTTGCATCGGTTTCACTGTCATGACTCATTCAATAAACACACAGTAAACATGTGTAGAGTTTATACTCTGCTCCAGGTATATATGGGAGAGTAAGCCACAGTTCTCAGAGGTTTGAAATTTAACTGGGTGATATAGGCATGTAACTAGCCAGCAATAATAAGGTACAACATATGTAAATTTAAGGTGACACTGGAAATCCAAAGGAAGAGGACTCGATTTACTCTTTTTTTCTCCCTCAAGATGGAGTCTTCTTCTGTCATCCAGTCTGGAGTGCAGTGGTGCGATCTGGGCTCACTGCAACCTCTGCCTCTTGGGTTCAAGTGATTCTCCTGCCTCAGCCTCCTGAGTAGCTCGGACTGAAGGCATGCACCACCATGCCTGGCTAATTTGTGTATTTTTGGTAGAGACAGGGTTTCACTACGTTGGCCAGGCTGGTCTCAAACCCCTGACCTCAACTGATCCACCTGGCTTGGCCTCCCAAAGCACTGGGATTACAAGCAGGAGCCACAGTGCCTGGCCCTGATTCACTCTTGTTTAGTAAGGGAGGTGATATCTAAGGACACCAAGCTGTTTTCTCAGCCTGTGTTAGCCATCTTCACCTATTCTGGGTGTCACCTTAAAAAAAAGTTGCTTTTTTTTTTTTTATAGATTAAACCTTTACATCTTAAAAGCATGTTTATTTAATTTATTTTTTTAGATAGAGTTTTGATCTTCTTGCCCAGGCTGGAGGGCAGTGGCGTGATCTTGGCTTACTACAACCTCCGCCTCCCAGGTTCAAGTGCTTCTCCTGCCTCAGCCTCCCACGTAGTTGCGACTACAGGCACCAACCACCATGCCCAGTCAACTTTTGTATTTTTAGTAGAGATGGAGTTTCACCATGTTAGCCAGGCTGGTCTTGAACTCCTGACCTCAGGTGATCCACCAGCCTTGGCCTCCCAAAGTTCTGAGATTACACACCTGGCTAATTTTTTTTTTTTTTAGTAGAGATGGGGTTTCACCATGTTGGCCAGGCTGATCTTGAACTTCTTACCTCATGATTCCCCCACCTCAACCTCCCAAAGTGCTGGGATTATAGGCGTGAGACACCACGCCCGGTCCGGGCTGTCCTAGGTTTTGACTTTCCTCCCTCTCTGGACTCTGTACACAGAGTGTTTCACTTCAGAGCATCTTTTTCTGTGTTTTCTCTTTATTTAAGTCTGACACTTCCTCTTTGCTCAGTGATAACTGCTGGGAAGAAATGGCTTCTGTATTATTCTTACTTTGAATGGCGTGTCAGCTTAGGTCTTTGCCTTGAGGATCAAAATATTATCACCTTTGCTCATACTGCTTCCAACCATGTTAGTCCTCTCCTGGGAGACCAGCATCCACTTTCCCCATCCTGCCACACCTGGAGAGACAAGGAGGCTGAATTGGGTTTGCCTTTGCCTCCTGGGCTTTCACCCTATGAAGCAGATATTATTGTTTTTCTTTCAGCTGAGCATGCTAAAGCTAGCAGAGGATGAGGGGTTTCCCCAATATCCACAGGTAATAGCTATATAAACATCTGTAGTTCTTTTTCCTGCCCAACTAAACCCCATGCCCTGTGTGGGGAATTCCTTTAGGCATAGATGCCATAGAGCAGACGCTTGCATTCCCAGCCTCCCTTGCAGCTAAGGTGTGGGCCTGATTGAGACATTACCAATCCTATACCCCTTTTCCTAACTTAGCAGAGCTGGACCATGAAGAAGCAGGGGCCACAAGGAACTCTCCTAAAGTGGTCATAAAAGTGACACAAGAGTCCAGCTGTGACAACAAGACTAATAAACTGCAAAAAGAGAATGCAAATAATTAAGTGCTTATTGCTATAGGAATTAATGATATTTAAATACTCTAACATGGTCCCAAGACACCACACCATTTGACAGATGAAAACACCGAGACTCACAGAGAGGTAAGCATGTTATTTAGTTGGTGACAACATCAGAATGGAAATTGGAGAGCCATGACTTTCTTTTTAGTGTGTTTATGTGACATTACCCTTGTTTCCAGTTAACGGAATGATCTAATTACTTGCATTTGTTTACTGATGTCACAAGGGTGTCAAGCTTGTAGGGGATCACGGAGCACAGAGGAGGTTCTCTAATGGAGAGTGGAGTGGAAGGAGGATGAGCTGTGCAGTCAGCGATGGATTTGAGTCCTTGTCTCAGCCACTTTCTAGCTATAGCTATGGATGCTTGGCCATTTACTTAGTCCCTGAGCCTCAGCTTTCTCATCTGTGTTAGTCCATTCACGTTGTTATAAAGGAATACCCAAGGCTGGGTAATTTATAGAGAAAAGAGGTTTGTTTTGGCTCATAGTTCTACAGGCTGTACAGGAAGTGTGGTGCCAAAATCTGCTTCTGGTGAGGGCCTCCGGCAGCTTCCAATCATGGTGGAAGGCAAAGGGAGGCCAGCATGTCACATGGTGAGACAAAAAAGAGCAAGAGAGATGCCAGGCTCTTTCAAAAGCCAGACCTTGTGTGAACTACCAGAACAAGAACTCACTCATTACCATGGGGATGGCACCGCGCCATTCACCAGGCCCACCTCCAACACTGGAGGTCACATTTCAACCTGAGATTTGGAGGCGACACATATCCAAACTATGTCATCATCCAAAGATAAGGATAGTAAGTTATACCTAATAGGATTTCTTTTTTTTTTTTTTGAGACAGAGTCTCACTCCGTCACCAGGAGCCAGGCTGGAATGCAGTGGCGAGACCTCGGCTCACTGCAACCTCCGCCTCCCGGGTTCAAGCAATTAATTCTCCTGCCTCAGCCTCCCGAGTAGCTGGGATTACAGGCACCTGCCACCACGCCCAGCTAATTTTTGTAATTTTAGTAGAGACGGGGTTTCACTATGTTGGCCAGGATGGTCTCGATCTCTTGACCTTGTGATCTGCCTGCCTTGGCCTCCCAAAGTGCTGGGATTACAGGTGTGAGCCACTGCACCTGGCCCTTAATAGGATTTCATAAGGAGCAAATGTAGTAATACATGTCAAACATCTTGCATATGGTAGGTGATCAATACATATTTACAAATGTCAATAAATATTAACATTATTATTATTCTCATTTAACATACATAATTAGGAGTTAGTTATTAAGAGAGTACTTGCATCAGTCAGTACTACATATTAATATAATTGCAGCTCTGCCAGCAGGAACCAAGGTCAGGAAATAATGGATATTAAGAAGATAAAAGAGGGGCCGGGCGCAGTGGCTCACACTTGTAATCTCAGCACTTTGGGAGGCCGAGGCGGGAAGATCACGAGGTCAAGAGATCGAGACCATCCTGGCCAACATAGTGAGACCTCGTCTCTACTAAAATATAAAAATTAGCTGGGCGTGGTGGCATGCGTCTGTAGTCCCAGCTGCTTGGAGGCTGAGGCAGGAGAACTGCTTGAACACAGGGGGCGGAATTGCTTGAAGTCGGGGGGGCGGAAGTTGCAGTGAGCTGAGATCGCGCCACTGCACTCCAGCCTGGGTGACAGAGCGAGTCTCTGTCTCAAAAAAAAAAAAAATACATAAAAGAGGCTGAGTGTGGTAGCTCATGCCTGTTGTAATCCCAGCACTTTGGGGGGTGGAGGTGGGCAGATTGCTTGAGGCAAGGCGTTTAAGACCAGCCTGGGAAACATGGTGAAATCTCATCTTTTCAACAAATACAAAAAAAGTTGCTCGTTTGGCCGGGTGTGGTGGCTCATGCCTGTAATCCTAGCACTTGGGGTGCCGAGGTGGGTGGATCACCTGAAGTCAGGAGTTCAAGACCAGCCTGGCTATCATGGTGAAACCCCATCTTTATTAAAAAAATAAATAAATAAATAAAATAAAATTAGTTGGGCATGGTGGCACGGCACATGCCTGTAGTCCCATGTACTTGGGAGGCTGAGGTGGGAAGATTGCTTGAGCCTGTGTGGTTGAGGCTGCAGTGAGCCATGAATCACACCACTGCACTCCAGTCTGGGCGGCAGAGTGAGACCCTGTCCCAAAGAGAAAAAAAAAGGGAAAATAAAAGTAAAATCTTAACTATTTACAAAATTGAAGAGCATAATCAGGGCTGCTACAGATGGATATTCCGGTTGCACACTGCTCAACACGGTAATATAGTTTGCATAGACGGTAGTGTGAACAGCACTCTCTGAATTTGTTCAGTGCACAACTCTCATGGTAGCTTCCAAGATAATAGCTAGCAGCCTCCAAGATAATAGACAGTAATGGTCTTCAATGAACAATTGGGCATCTTGTAACAAGAAAAGCAAAAAGCAATTAAATATGTTTTTGGATTTCATGATTGGGAAGGTCCTTGGAGATGATCTAGTTCAACCCCCTCATATTTCAGATAAAAAAACTAAGATCTAGGGAGGGAAAAATACAAGGTTCATCCAGTGCAGAACTGGGACAAGAACTGTGTGTTGAGGCTCTTTGCTAATTGCCCTTGTGTTTATGACAATTTCATTGTTGGTAGGAGTTAGCATTCCAAATCACATCTTAAAACCCCTGGAGAGAAGGAAGACTTGCAACTGCTTTGCGTCTTCTAGGCTTTGTGGGGAACAAACCCAGGATGGCTAAGCAGGAATTTGTTGAGTTCTGGGTCTTTGCTCTTCAGTGTCCTGCATGTTTTCTCAGGGTGGACAATTCCTGTTGAGAAATGCCCCTTTGAAAGCATTTTGTTTGCTCTGTCTTTGACTTGATGTTAGCTGGCAAGTGGTGTAGTTTGCTAGTGATCTCAACCAGGTTGCTAGCTTGGTAGTAATCTGAGATTAGTGTCTCTGAAGACCAGCTGAACTCCTTCGAAGTTTGCTGTGGTGAATTGATGTACTGTTTCAGATTTTAATTCAGAATCAAACAGAGCCTAAGTAGGGATGATGGGAGACTACAGGAAGCTGATGTTGGGCATTAAGTGCCTTGGGTTTTAAATTAATAGCCAGCTATGCACTGCCAATTCCTTTTCCCTTTCCTGCACAGCCAGGTATTTGTCAGTAAATGGATATGTGGGAGGCATTGTGCCACTAAGTGCTGTGGGAAAGCCAGGAAGAATCAAACTCAAGGGGGTAAGTTTGTTCCAGAGGACTGGTGCCTTTGGGAGAGAGCTGTGTGCAGAAATTGAACCTGAGCTATGCCTTGAAAAATGGGTAGGTTTAGAGCAGAGGAGATAGAAAAGAAAAGGAGAATGGGGAAAGCATTTTGGGTGGGAGTAATGACAAGCTCAAAAGCTTAGAGGGAGAAATTTACAAGGTGTGTTTGGTAAATGAAATATAGATCAATCTAATCAGTAGTGAGAAGTTATGAAAGGAAGATTGAGCATTGTGCAGTGGCAATATTGTAGCCAATGAGGTTTATCTGAGGCTCGATTGTTGCCCCCCCCCAAAAAAAAGGAAAGAAAGGACTTTGGTTTAACTTGGTAGATCCTTAAACCCCAAATGTGGGAGACTTTATTTATTTATTTATTTGAGATGCGATCTCACCCTATTGCCGAGGCTGGAGTGCAGTGGTGCAATTACAACTCACCGCAGCCTTGAAATTCTGGGTTCAAATGATCCTTCTGCTTCAGTCTCCTGAGTAGCTGAGACTACAGGTGTGCCACTAAGCTCAGCTAGGATTAAAAGAATTTTTTTCAGAGATGGGGTTTCTCTATTGTTACAGTGAACCCCAAGTTTCTTTCTCTCTCTTTTTTTTTAAAGATGGGGTTTCACCATGATGGCCAGGCTGGTCTTGAACTCCTGACCTCAGGTGATCCACCCACCTCGGCCTCCCAGAGTGCTAGGATTACAGGCATGAGCCACCGCGCCTGGCCCCAAGTTTCTCTTCAAAGAATCAGTATGTCAGTATGTTCAGCTCTCTTATTCTTAAATTCTCTATTTTAAAGTTCAACTTCCTTGTAATTCCAGTAAACAAACTTCTCCACTGGTTCTAATCAGTAGTTCACATCTGTTCCCCTGGCCCCCGGCTCCATCCTGACTCATCCCGGTCACCTGCTCCCAGTCACCTACTCTGGTCACCTTCTTTGACCTAGGTCACCCCTGGCTACCTGCTGTGACCCACTCGTAACCATCCTTCTCGCCAAAACACCCACACTGCCACTGCAGCTCGGACCCCTGCTCTGTTTAATACAGTCAATCGGGATTAGTCTAGCTTGTACCTGTAACCTTAGCCAAATAGGGGAACAATACAGCATTAGGGATGACCCCCATCAGGCATAAGAAACCCTTCCCCCATGTCCAAGCGTGGAGTTGCCTTTGCTCCATCTGTGCGCTGCACCCTTCTATAGAAGTAAACTGCCTTGCTGAGAGGATTTATCTTCGAATGCTATTTCTTTTGCGGCATCAAAATTTTACTTATAACACCAAGTTGCCCAGGCTGATCTTGAATTCCTGGGCTCAAGCAATCCTTTCACCTTGGCCTCCCGAGATGCTGAGATTACAGGCATGAGCTACTGCACCCAGGTGGATTTTGACTATATATAATCTGAAGATAAACAGGGAGCTTCCAAAGGTTTATGTACAACAACATTATAAGATGAGGCAGTGTTGATAACTAACTTCAACTTAGTCCTTGAGTTATTGAATATCCAGATGGGATTGTGATTGGGCTAAAAGATGATTTGGCTTCAGCCAGAGATAAATTCAGAGGTGGATTTAATTTAATTAAATTAACTGATTAATTTATTTATTTTGAGATGGAATCTCACTCTGTCACCCAGGCTGAAGTGCAGTGGCACCATCTCAGCTCACTGCAACCTTGGCCTGCCAGGTTCAAGCAATTTTCCTGCCTCAGCCGAGTAGCTGGGATTATGGGCACTTGCCACCACACCTGGCTAATTTATTTTTTATTTTTTATTTATTTTTAATAGAGACAGGGTTTCACCATGTTGGCCAGGCTGGTCTCAAACTCCTGATCTCAGGTGATCCACCCGCCTTAGCCTCCCAAAGTGTTGGGATTACAGGTGTGAGCCACCATGCTCAACCAAAAGCAGATTTTATATCTCACATTTTTGAGGAAGAGAATGTGTCTGTGGGAGAGATTATTTGCATACTCTTAAGGAGGAAAGCATACAGTAGTTTTAATTGTTGTATGAATGTGAAATATACTCTGGGAGCAGTGGCTCATGCCTGTAATCCTGGCACTTTAGGAGGCCAAGGCAGGCAGATCCCTTGAGCTTGGGAGTTCAAGACCAGCCTTGGCAACATAATGAGTAACCTGTAGTCTCAGCTACTCAGGAGGCTGAGGTAGGAGGATCACCTGAGCCTGAGAAGTCAAGCCTTCAGTGAGCCGTGATGGCACCACTGCCATGCACTCCAGCCTGGGCAACAGAGTGAGACCCTATCTGAAAAAAAAAGAAAAGAAAAAGTTGAATGTAGGTAGAGTGACAAAACATTCCGGGTAACCAATGGGGTAGATTGTGCTGTTGCTCTCACCTGCCCTTCTGCACTCTGGTAGACATTTCAGAGAGAGACAAACTATTTTCTAGGCTTCCTTGCTGGTTTCTGTTTATGTTCTGCCAATGAAAGGCATTGGTGTGATACTGGAGGATGGAAGGAGGAGAGAATAGACTCTCTTCCTACTTTTGGATTCTGGTGGCATCTTTGGCCAGCAGAGGTAACCGATGTGATGACACTGGCTCCATTGAAAATGGTAGTAATGGATCTGGGAGGTGGCTGTAGGGACAGGAGCAATGACTTAGAAGTACAGACTCTTGCCAGGTGTGGTGGCTCACGCCTGTAGTCCTACCACTTTTGGAGGCCAAGGCAGGCGGATCAGCCTGGCCAACATGGCAAAATGCTGTCTCTACTAAAAATACAAAGAAATTAGCCAGGCATGGTGGCAGGCATCTGTAATCCCAGCTACTTGGGAGGCTGAGGTAGGAGAATCACTAGAACTCTCAGGGCAGAGGTTGCAGTGAGCCAGGGTCACCCCATTGCACTTCAGCCTGGGCAACAGAGCAAGACTCTGTCCCTGCCACCAAAAAAAAGAAGTACAGACTCTTGGGTTCCTGTTTAGATGCTGGGATCCCACAGCCAACAGGATTCTGTCTCTGAGTTTTGAGTAATGTTTTTGTTCCTCTGTCCCAAGATGGTAATGGTTTCCTCAAGTTACTGATCTTTGAGTAATCTCATCTCCCCTCTTTTGATACCCTTGTAGCCAATTTCATTATTAATTTATTCTTTTTGAAATACCTAGTCTGATTTTTTTGATTAGACCCTGATTAATACAGTACCTAGTCATCTTTCTTCACTTGGCTTCTAGGATGCCACATAGGTTTTTCCTCCTATTCTACCAGACATTCATTTTCAGTCTTCCTTGCTCATTCTTCCTTTTAAACCTGACTCTTAATGTTGGGAATGATTTTCACATAAAAATTACTAACAGTGATTTTCTTTCCATTGTTCTGAAGATCTGCCTTTATCTGTAATACAGCCCTATTGCTCAACATAGGAATTCATCTCATTTTACATGTGAGAAAATGGAAGATTTCTTGCCCTAAGGACTATTTCGGGAATATCATCTTGAGAAATTATTTCACATATTACTTCTACCTCTGAGGCTGAGGCTTAATCTCAGACTGTTAAAGCTAAAAAGAGTCAAAGAGATTTGCTCATTGCTAGGATATTCCCTCAGTAAGAAACCTACAATCTAAGCTCTAGTCATCTCCTTCATGGGTTTAGAAACTAATTTTTTGTTAAGCTTACCCAGAAACAAACTAAGTTTAAAACAAATGGTTATACTTTTCAGATGTTAATAATGTAAAATGTAAGCCACCATTCTGAACAATGAATTACTGATGATGGGCATTTGTGGTCTTAAGGTAACTAAAGCATTCTAACAGCATTGAGTGTTCCAATCCACGAATATGGTATATCTCTCCATTTATTTAGATCTTCTTTAATTTCTCTTAGTGATGTTCTGCCAGAGTGTTCAGGATTGAAGTTTTGCACATTTCGTCAAATTTAAGACTGTACTTTTTGGGGGCTGGATGTGCTGAGTCATGCCTCTAAAACCAGTACTTTGGGGAAATGAAAATGGGAGGATCACTTGAGGCCAGGAGTTTGAGACCAGCCTGGGCGTCAAAGTGAAATCCATCTCCACAAAAAAATAAAAAATAAATTAGCTGGGTGTGGTCACATGCACCTGTAGTCCCAGCTACTTTGGAGGCTGAGGCAGGAGAATTGCTTGAGTCCAGACAATCAAGGCTGCAGTGGACTATAATCACACTGTTCCATGCCAGCCTGGGTGACAGAGTCACACCCTATCTCAAAAAAATAAAAATAAAAAAATAAGTAAAAAAAAAATACTTTTTATACCATTTTGTATTCAGCCTTTTTTTTTTTTTTTTTCATCAAGCTGTTCTTTATTTCAGGTAAAGGGCAGGGCAAGGGACTCAGTCTTTCTTGGCAGCAGCTTTCCTCATTGGCTTCCAAGACGTTGCTCAGCCCCTCCTGATTCCTATTGGTGCAGGTATGCATCCTCACCCAGGCTAGAGTGCAGTGACACAATCTTGGTTCACTGCAACCGCCACCTCCCTGGTTCAAGAGATTCTCCCACCTCAGCCTCCCAAGTAGCTGGGATTACAGGTAGGTGCCACCACACCCAGCTAATTTTTGTATTTTGAGTAGAGATGGGCTTTTGTCATGTTGGCCAGGCTGGTCTTGAACTCCTGATCTCAGGTTATTCACCCGCCTTGGCCTCCCAAAGTTCTGGGATTACAGGCATGAGCCACCATGCCCAGCCTTTACCATGTCTTTAAAGGGATTTATTAACATTGGCAATGGATGCATAATTCAGGTGGCAACTTTTAAACCACAAATATTACTAGTTTTGCTTAACATTTTTACTTAATGATGATGGCTGCACTTTGTTTTATAGCATCAGCTTTGCTGTGTTAAACAGAAGGTCTAGTGTTGCACTGAGTGCCTTGGGAAATGTAGTCTAGAGAAATTGCAGGCTCAGTTCCAAAACCAACATTTCGAATAAAGAGGGTTTTCAGTGAAAATATCAGTTTACCTTGAATATTTTCCCAGTCATGTAAATAATCTTCATTTTCTTTCTTACATTAAATGTATTCATTTGTGATCTCTGAGCTACTTTCATTATAATAAAAGTTTGCTGTATTTCAGGGATTTTCTTTTTTTTTTTTTTTTTTTTTTTTTTTTTTTTTTTTTTTTTTTTTTTTTTTTTTTTTTTTCTTTTTTTTTTTTTTTTTTTTTTTTTTTTTTTTTTTTTTTTTTTTTTTTTTTTTTTTTTTT
>PVKP010035422.1:0-23316 GCA_004027715.1 Plecturocebus donacophilus | reverse complement strand
AAAAAAAAAAATTCCTTTGCTTTGAGCAGATGATCTAAGTCTTATATTCTATGGCAATTAGGTAACAGGAATCTTTGGCTACTGACATCATTTTTACCTTCCTCTGATTCCAGAAAACCACATCTATGCAAAGAAAAGGTTGTTTGTCTTTCTTAAAGAGGGGAGTGGGCTTCCCATCTAGTTTTCCTAGAAAAAATCCCTCCCTGAGCTAAAAGAGCCTTCCTGCCTGAAATCTGGCTGAGATAAAAAATTTTTTGTTTGTTTGTGTGCTTGTTTGTTTGCTTTAATCCTATGACTGTCAGCACTGTGTGACTAGCATGGAAGTAGGCCCTGTGGAGTTGAAGGACATTTGAGGCAGCCTCTGCTTGCTTACATAAAGTTTTGGAAAACACACCTGAGTCAGACATGTGATAACTACACAGAAGTATATGTAATAAAAGTTTTCTCTTCCTACTGAGATGGAAAAGTCTATAAAATCCCTAACAGCACTTCACCCTCTAAATGCAATTTTGGAAGCTAGGTTTCTAGCATTTTGTGTGTCCAACCAATTCTCCTTATTTATATGACCATTATTCATTTTTAAAATGTATTAAAAGTTCATTTTAATAATCACAAATTTTAATTTGTTCCTTTTCTCCCTTCACTTATATTTCCATTCCATTTCTTCTGTAGAATTTCATCCTAACATATTTTTATCTTTGAAAGTTCTTTTGTTGATAGTCATCTTGAACAAATATACTTTTGTAAATTGAAGTTCATTATTTCTATTCTTGTGACTATAAAGATCTTAGTGTTAAAAATTTCATCTGGATTCAGTTAACATACTGAATAGATATTAAAACCTGACTGACCAAAACAACAGAGCTGTATTATAAATTTTACTGAGTACTTGCTAAACATAAGAAATAAAATTTTATTGAATAGTCCTCTCTTAGTGACACTTAACAGGACTGTTTTTTCCCAGTTTGTTTATATATTCACGGATAAATATCACTTATTGCTAGAATAAGATTCAACATCAATTCTATTTCTCAGCTTTGTTTTTATAACTATAAGCATTAAGAATCTTGGTTCACATAAATAATTAGATGGACATTAGATGTAAAACATTTTGCTTTCTCAATGCAGCTTAATCATTTGAGTGCCTTCTAAGTTATATTCAGAAAATCACATAGTGATCTATGTTAAAGTAATTTTTAATGATCTTTGAAAAAAAATATTTGACCCTCTTTTAATTTTGCTGAAGCAAGACACTAGACACCAAAATGCTTGGGGAAAGATTTTTTTAAAATATTATCATTAAAGTAATTCACTTTTGAAAACTTTTATTTTTAATTGTCCCATTTTTCTAAGCCCCAGACTTTTTTATACCCACACTAAGCTCAGGCTGAGGGAGTGGCAAGTACATAAGAGAAGCACAACTGTGATAGGGGAATAGGAAATAGAGAACTAGTGTAATGTCTCCATTGCAGGTCAATTTCATATGGGAATTAGGTATTGGAAAAAGTTTCCCTTGAAAGTAATTCTTTATGCCCTCATATCCTTAGAAGGCCTCATGTACCTCCAGAGGTATGTGTGCCTCAGTTTGAGGGCCAATGTTCTCGTACAGACAAAAATGTATAAAAATAGATACAATGTGATACTTCCTGATACTAAAAAAAAAAATGCTATAAAAGGAAACATATGGTAAAAACTTGGAGGGAGAGTGCTATGTGAGATAAGGCAATGAGAGAGGCCCCTGTGCCGCCTAGCCTGAGCCTGAAGGATGAGCATAGGTGGCTTGCAGAGCTGGTCAAGCACCTTCTAAGTGGGAGGACCAGCAAGTGCAAAGGTCCTGTTGGAAACAAGCTTGGCAAGTTTGAGTGGCAGAAAGAGGGTATGTGGGGCTATAGCATGATGACCAAGGGGAAGAGTGGAGGAAGGTAAGGTCAAGAACCAGGCAGGGCCATATTTGTGAGGCCCTGAGGGAGCTGCACATTTTTTTCAACATGATTCAAAGCCATCTGAGGTTTTAGGCAGGAGAGTGATGAAATCTGAGTTTGCTTTAGAAAAATCTTTCTGGGTGCTGTGAGGTGGGGACAGTGGATGATAGGGAAGTAAAAATAAGCCAGCCAGCATGTAGAAAGGTAGCTATACCTTTCTACTGCCATCATCCATGAGAGAAGTGACTGTAGCTTAGAACAGAAGAGAACACTGAGGCTGATAAAAGGAACTCAATTTAGAAAAGCATTTGGAGAAAAAGCCAGTGAGAATTGCTGATGGGTTGCATACGCAGTTTGAAGAAAGGAAAAGAATCTACCTGTAGAATAAATTCTGGAAGTGGAATTGCTTACTCATGTCTATGACATATTTCAAAATCAAATAAACATAAAGCTGAAGTACTAGGCAGATATTTTGGACATGGCACTAAGTGATCAAGAACTCCAGTCTGAAAATCTACCTGGATAAGCAGTGATATGGACCCTACTCATGGGCCATTTCTCCATATTACCATACATGCCCCAGGCAATGAAAACTGCAGAATAAGCCCTCTTAAAATGAGGTCCATTTTCAAGGAACAACCCTTATAGGCACAGTTCTGGTCAGTCCAAAGTATGTAACTATCAAGTCTTAAGTAGGTTTTCTTTAAATAATGTCAATAGGGAATTGTGAAGCTAAAATTAGTGTTTTGACACTACCCATAATTTTTTAGAAATGAATTTTGGTTAATCTTGCAAGAGACGTGATCCGAAGTTTTATCCTGTTCTTGCTATAGAACATATTATAAAATTGTTGTTATACAAAAAGGCAATCAAAGGGCAAGCAGCCAAAGTGCAAGGAAAAGGTATTATAGAGAGTTGTCAGGCAGGTAATTAATAAAATTTAATGTTATCTTGCTTGATTTTGTGATTATTGTGGTATTTGTCAGTATTTTAAAATTTGTAATTCATTGTAGTTTTTTTTTCAGCCCAAACAAATATTTTTATACTAAATATGTATTTAAATTTTGTATTATTTATATTAAAGAGGGCTCGCCAAATTGTTTAAGCTTCAAGACTACCAAACCTGCACCTGCTCCTGGCAAGTGTCATTACTCGATAACCTAGGAAAGACTTGACACGGAGCAAATTATTGTTGTTGTTTGGGGAGATGTGATGTAGGGGGCAATTAATAGGGCTTTCTTGGCTAGGTTAAGCTAGAAACGTTTATTAGCCATCTGAATGGATGTAGACAGTTGGATAAATGGGTCTGGAGCTCAAGAGTTCTGGATCAGACATATAAGTTTGGGTATAATTAGTGCCTAGTTAGTATCCTTAAGAGACTATGAAGATTCTTAGGGAAACAGTTTATAAAGAAGGAAAAGAAAAGAAGGGGATTCTTGACAGAGCTCTGAGGTCCTCAACATTTAGAAATTTAATATAAAAGCAGAATCAGCAAAGAAGGCCAAGCAGCAGCAGGCAATGCCATAGGAGGGAAACCAGGCAGGAAGAGGGGTGTCAGTCAGGCCAAGCCCAGCTAGGAGGTTGTCTTAGTTTATTTAGTGTTGTTATAACAGAATACCTGAATCTAGGTAATTTATAAAGAAAGAGGTCTATTTAGCTCATGAATATGGTGGCTGAAAAGTCCAAGATTGGACAGCTGTATCTAGTGAGGGGCTTATGCTGCTATAACTCATGGCAGAATGCAGAGCAGAAGCAAGGATGTGCAAAAAAAAGGGGCCATGCAGGAGGAGTAATCTCACTTTATAACAACCTGCTATTGTAGGAACTACTCCATTCATTAGAGAGTGAGAACTGACTCACAACATTAATCTATTCATGAGGGATTCACTCCCATGAGACAAACACCTCCCACTAGGTCTCATCTCCCAGTACAACTGAACTGGCAATTAAACTTCAACATAAGTTTTGGTGAGGACAAATCACATCCAAACCATAGAAGAGGTCAAGAAAGACAGAGATGGGGTTGGTCAAGAGCCTTGGCCATTGGCGACGTGACATTTTCTTAGAGTGGTGAACAACTCTGGAGACAAGTTAGGAGAGTCTGGGAGGTAAGGAATCAATGGCCAGGCACAGGGGCTCCTGTCTGTGATCCTAGCACTTTGGGAGGCCAAGGTGACCTGAGGTCAGGATTTTGAGACCAGCCTGACCAACATGGTGAAACCCTGTCTCTACTAAAAATACAAAAATTAGCTGGCATGATGGTGTGTGCCTGTAATCCCAACTACTCAGAAGGCTGTGGCAGGAGAATCACTTGAACCCAGGAGGGAGAGATTGCAGTGAGCCGAGATTGTGCCATTACACTCCAGCCTGGGCAACAGTGTAAGACCCTGGCCTCCCAAAAAAAAAGAAAAGAGAAAGAAAGAAAGAGAGAGAGAAGGAAAGAAGAAAGAAAGAAAAGAAAGAAGAAAGAAAGAAAGAGAAAAAGAAAGAAAGAAAAAAGAAAAAGAAAAGAGAGAGAGGAAGCATTCACACTGCATATATTTATCCTGCAGGAAAGTATGGCTGCAAAGAGGAACAGAAAAGGGTGGGAGGAGCTGGAGGAGGTGTGAGTCCAAAAGGTGAGTTTGGCTTCTGTTTTTAATGAATAATATTAAGCATATTTGTTTGCAAATGGAAATGAGCCAATAGCCAGGAAAAAACTGATATTGCAGGAAAGAATGGGAATAATTGCAGAATGATCTAGGGTTTGAATGGAAGTCTTTGCCTTAGGTAAGAGCAAGGAGAGAGGGACAATAGAGAATATGGTTTACAGGTGCAGGTAAGCAGAAGGATTTGTTATTGGGAAGACAAGGTAGTCCTGATCTATTCTCTCTATACAACATGGGGAGAATTTGGAACCAGAGAATGACTATCCTGACTATTGGGGATGGGGCACAAGAAAAGGAGTAATAAAAATTTGAGGTGACAAAAGAAATGTGAGATAGTTCTTGACTGAAAAAGGGAAACATGACTTTTCTGTGTCTATACTTTATTACAAAATTATAAATTCTTTAGGGGAGGACCTATGTGTTATATATTTATGGAAACTCCGTAGTATCAACATAGCATCTTGTATACTGTAGGCCTTCCGGGCACTCCTGTTGAGTAGGTAGATGGGTTGCATGAATGAGAAGTGCCTTGTAGGAATCCAAAGGAAGAAATGAAAAGAATTCATCAAATGGGGGAAAGTTTGAGTGATGAGGAAGATTCTATATAGGAGGGCGGCATGAGTAAAGATGCAAATGTAGCTTCTACTAGGGGCACTATGCCTGGATCTGAACAGAGATATGTGTGTTTGAGATAATGGAAGATGCATTCATACGCATTGGTAGGATAAGCCCAAATAGGTTATGCTTTGCAAATGCTGTTAAAGATTTTAGATTAGCATGTAATTAGCATGTAATGTGCTGTCCAGGCTGAGACTTTTTGAAACTTAGTTAATACAGCCTGGACAAACAGAACATTTAAAGCCACAAGTAGTTTTCAGTCACTCAAAACATAGAAATTTAAACTAGAAAGATACAGACTTCTGTTTTTTGGGATATCAACTCAAGAAGTCTACAGTACAAAAATGTAAAATAAATACTACTTTCTAGAATGGAACTACTATTAACCCAAAGAGGCTGGAGATTAGCTTAGAAAGTACCATTATTAGACCATTGTGTTATGATGCAATTCCCTGGTAGGGAGTGGGGAATAGAGGGACATGTAAAACCCCTATAGATAGAGGGTGGGGTTTCTCTTGGAAGGAGGGAACATTACCACTGCCAATTGCCCTGGGAAGAAGTAGATCCTATGACAGAAAGTAAGAGTTGAGAAGGTAGATCTCAGACCAGAGAGGAGGAGAAATTCATCTCTTTTTCTGGGCCTCTGGTGATAAGCCTGGCCAGGCTTTGAGTACTTTCAGTGGTGGGCCTGAGTGTGTACTTTGTAAGCAGGTCAACATTTAGGCAAAAGGCAGTGGGTTGGCCTGCAGATTCAGAGAAATCATATCTTACATTAGCTCTACATTCTCTTCTTGTGCTTCCCAACACTTGAGTCAATTTCAATTCACTTTCAGCCTGGCCTAAGCAAGGTCGTAGGGAAAGAACATGCCTCTGACATTTTTGGGTCCTGGTAGTGAAAGGCAGAGCAGAGCCCTTTCCTGAGGCCTGAATGGTGATAGCACCATAGATGCCACCATGCGCCACAGAGCAGTGATCCCTTGGGACCACAGGTAGTGGTGGCAAGGGCATGAAGTATCATTATTAAAATAAGAGTTCCTCATAGGGGATTTTCTGAAATAACTGAGAGAAACTCTACAGGAGCAGGTGGTGGCCTAAGTTATAGTTTAGCAGTTTAATGAAAAAATCTTAGTGTTTAAGCAGGTGATGATAAGTCTATCCTCTATCTCCCCTCTCTGAATTTGGAACCATTAGAGATTTAGGTACAGGAGACTAGCGATGAAAACAGCTTTATTACTAGTAGCACTGGCTTGGAAATTGTCATATGAACATGATAAGCAACCAGACAGCAGACACACTGGCTCTGGTGGGCCAATGTTCCTTGGGGAAACCACAAAGACAGAAATAGCAGCAGGTGTGTGGGTCCACAGTGCTCACTGCCTTCTAGAGAAGAACAAAGTGATCGGTGGAATCAAACAACAATTTTTAGGAAAGGGACTCTGACCCTTGAACTGAGAAATTTTAGAGCTACATTAATAAAGAAATGCCAAGCCCTTCTCTGGAGTAAGTAGAGGTCAGAGTACAGCATAAGGACAATATAAGGTTCTGGCATGGCAGCTCAGGGTTTGTGGCTGGGGGAACATAAGCCCCTCCCATTGCATGACCATAAGGCTAGGTCTATGCTTAGCGATTGCTGCTGTGTACTGTGGCAACTTCCCAATGTGAGGAAAAATATCTTGGACCCCCCCAAATCACTAAGCTAAAGGGAAAAGTCAAGCTGGGAACTGCTTAGGGTAAACCTCCCTCCCATTCTATTCAGTTATCCCTCTGCTCACTGAGATAAATGCGTATCTGATTGCCTCCTTTGGAGAGGCTAATAAAAAACTAAAAAGAATGCAACCATTTGTCTTCTATCTATCTATGACCTGGAAGCCCCCTCCATGCTTTGAGTTGTCCCAGCTTTCCAGACCAAACCAATGTTCATCTTACATATGTTGATTGATGTTTCATGTCTCTCTAAAATGCATAAAACCAAACTGCTCTGACCACTTTGGGCACATGTCAGGACCTCCTGAAGCTGTGTCACAGCCATGTGTCCTTAAACTTGCTTGGCGAAATAAGCTTTCTAAATTAATTGAGACCTGTCTCAAATTTTCAGGGTTCACATTAGCATGACCTGTTCTCCAGCATTCATGATTGGGAAGCCACCGCCTTTCTCCTGGCTTGCTTAGGAGGCGGGTCCAACCCTCGGGATTCACTGGGATTGGCTGCCTTCCACCCACAGCTGTAATTTATTTCCACCAAGCTTTGCATCCAGCTCCTTTTCTAGAAGGCTGATGAGTAAGAATCAGTCTTGGATACATTAGGGCTTACCTTTCTGAGCCACCCCAAATGAGCTTCCTACACCTTCTTCCCAAATTGTCCTCACCTTCTCAGATCTGCAGGCCTTTTAGTGCAGAAGGAGGATCTGCTTAAGAAAGTTTACTGGTTGGAGGAGCAGAAAATGTATGTGTCCTGAAGCAAGATGCCGTGAAAGAGAAAACCCAGAAAGGGCTGAACTCCAGTCCTTCTTCCAAATCATCAGCTTAGTCATTCACTTACCCTTGGAGAGGGGAGCAAAGAATGGAGAAGCTGTCAGAAATATTCTAGTTTTTCCTCCTGGGGAGGGAAGCACAAGTTTCTTGTCCTCTATGGAAATGCGCAGCAGCTTTGCATCAAAAATAAACTGGACATGGATGGAGGGTGGTGATAGCTTCAAAACAGTGTGAATGTATTAAATGACACCAAACTGTACACTTAAAACTGGTTAAAATAGTGAATTTTATAATATTTTACTGCAATCACTCGATCAATGTGAAAAAAGGAACTGAATATAATCATGCTTTTGCTTTTATTTTTGCTTTGTTTTGAATAGTTAATATATTCATATGGTTTTAAATGTAAAAAACGCAAATGGCCCCTTCATCATCTATTCCTTAGCTAATGCAGTTTCCTCTTCAGAGGCAAACAATAAAAACAGCATTTTGGTATTCTTCCAGAGACATTTTATGAATTCTCTAGCAAATATGTGTTTTTAAAATTCATGACACAAATGGTATCATATGTTACACACTGTTCTGCAATTTGCTTTTTAACTTAATGAAATTTCTTGGGGAATGCTCCATGTCAGTGTATCAGAGGTCCAGCATTCATAGCTATATGTTTTGCTAGAGCACAGATTTCCGTAGTTGATTTAGCCAGTTCCCCTTATGGTGCAAATCTAGATGTTTTTACTCTTGTGTTGTTCCAAACAGTGACTAGCCTTTATAGGTGTCATTTCTCACATTTATTTCTCATAAGATACAATCTTAGACATGGAATTGTCCAATCTTGGTTTTAATAGTTTTCAATGTAGGCAAACTTGACTTTGATGCTGTCGAGTAGACATTTGGAATGTAGTACTAACAGATCAAGATCTCTAATCTGACATGCTATCCAGAAAAGTGATGATGCCTTTCCTACTCATGGATCATTGTTCCACAGTTTCATATGTGCACTAAGGTGGGAAAACTGTCAAACAGACCTCAAGAAAATCATGTCTATTATCAAAAAGTAACTCTTTCTGGTAGAGGTCTGATGAGTCCACAACACACAACTGTCTGATTATAAGTGAGTTTTCTTAAAATAGTTTTAAATATTTTCCCCACTGTCATTTTACCATGTTTCTATGTATGCTATACATTTTGTTTTATAACAATTAAAGGTCCTGTCAGGTTGGCCAGAGAAAGTAGTATTTATTGTCTGTGTATTAAGGTAAGAAAACAAGGAACGTAGGCCAAGGGAAGCTGCCCTTTATCCAAAGTCACCCAGCAAGTTAGTGGGAGAGTCTGAACTAAAATGCAGGTCACAACCTAATCCCATGCTCTTTTCACTAATCTGTATTGTCCTTTTTACCATTTCTCAAAAGTTAGTGAGCTGTTCCTGAACCTTTTGGGTCCAGGAGAGGTCTCAGTTTATGGGCTGCTGATGACTGCCTCACTATGAAGAACTTCTGACGGTATGCAGCTGTTGAAGATGAACAGCAGGGATCTTCCATGGGAGGTCCGGGAAGGCTGATATCTTCCAGGCTTGCCTATAGGCTTATGTGTCACATGCCAAGATGGGGACAGGTAAGTCTGAGCTTGGAGAACATTTGCTACTGCTAAGCAGAGAAGAATCAGAGGTGAGTCAATTATGTGGAATGGGAAGAATTTTTCACATTGTGTGTATCAAAATGTTGTGAACTATTAATACAGTCATGCTTTGCATAATGATGTTTCAGCCAACAACAGATCACATATATTACGATGATCTCATAAGATTGTACCGGAGCTGATAAATTCCTATTGTTTAGTGACATGGCCATCATAACGTAGTAGTGCAATGCATTATTCATGTGTTTGTGCTGACACTGGTGTAAACAAACCTACTGCAGTCATATAAAAGTGTAGCACATACAATTACGTACAGTACATAATACTGGATGATAATAAACAACTATGTTACTGGTTTACGTATTCACTCTGCTATCCTTTTTTTTGCAATTTTAGAGTGGGCTCCTTCTACTTATGAAAGAACAAAATTAACTGTAAAGCAGCCTTGGGTAGGTCCTTCAGGAGGTGTTTTGGGAGAGGAAATTGTTATAATAGGAGATGACAGCTCTATCCTGTTATTGCCCCTGAAGACCTTCCAGTGAGACAAGATGTACAAATAGAAGACAGTGATGTTGATGATCCTGACTCTGCGTAGGCCTAGGCTAATGTGTGTATTTGTGTCTTAGTTTCTTAAAAAAGTTTAAAAAGTAAAAAACAATTTAAAAAATTTTAATAGAAAAAGGCTTACAGAATAAAGATATAAACAAAGAAAATATTTTTGTACAGCTATAGAGTGTTTTTGTTTTAAGCTTAGTGTTATTACAAAAGGATCAAAACTTTCAAAAAATTTAAAAGTTTATAAAGTAAAAAAGTTATAATTTGTAAGGTTAATTTATTATTAAAGAATTTTTAATAAGTTTAGTGTAGCCTAGGTGTACAATGTTTATAGAGTCTACAGTAGTGTACGGTAATGTCTGAGGTCTTCACATTCACTCATCACTCACTGACTCACAGAGAAACTTCCAGTCCTGCAAACTCCATTCATGGTGAGTGTCCTATGCAGGTGTATTACTTTTTATCTTTGTACTATATTTTTACTATATCTTTTATATGTTTAGAAATGTTTGGATACACAAATTCTAGTGTGTTCCAATTGCCTACAGTATTCATTCAGTATGGTAGCATGCTGTTGTGGCCTGGAATCAATAGGCTACACTATGTAGCCTAGGTGTGCAGTAGGCTACACTATGTAGCCTAGGTGTGCAGTAGGCTACACTATCTGGCTTTGTGTAAGTACATTCTTTGAAGCTTGCACAATGACAAAATTGCCTAATGATGCATTTCTCAGGACATAACCCCATCATTAAGCTACATATGACTGCATTTAAAACCCTTTCAATGCAATGAATCTCCGGTGGGATAGAAAAAAACAGAGAACTCAAGCATTGCATACGGAGAAGCCATTCTTGGAACATCAGACAATAAACATTGCCTTAGATGAGAGCAGCTCTGGGTATATCTATGATCAACAAGAAATGTTATCAAAGTTTAAACTTTAAGCTATAGTAGACAGAGAAACTAAGAATTCTTCGAAGTTAGTACTATCTCCAGATCTCACTGGAGTAACACAACAAAGGTTTGTTTCTCACCCGTCACAGTTCGGTATGACTGTATGAGGAGGGTGTGAGGAGGGCTCTGCTCCACGTATTCATGGAGGTGGCCCTGATCACCAGCCTAGCACTTCACTGGCAGGGCTCAGTTAATGACATCTAGTCCTGGAAGACTGGGAAATGAGCTTTCCTTTGTGCTCAGAAGTAGGACTTGGGTGAACACATAGCAGGATCTCTGTTCCATCAACATAAACTGGCTCAGAACTTAAATGGAGACACAGAAGAGGGTACCAAATATGCGAGAACTGGGAAGATCTGAACAGGATCAGATAGAGATATTTGCCTATAGACAAGTCTTTGATTAAAAGACCATGGAAACTGATTTCAGAACTCCTATATTATTTATGGCTTGTGGGAGACATAGAAATGTGTTCTGATTACCTGTATAATAAACTGTACATAATTCTCATTTCAGAGTTGGAGTCAATCACTCTCTGTTGGCCTTTTGTGCTGTCTTTACAAAGTCATGGGTTAAATAATCCTACTGAGTACTTCTAACATGAGGTGTCTAGGCTGGGAGAGTCTTGTCGGGAATTGAGGTCAAGATTCTTGGTCCAGAGGTGAAGCACAGAAAGGTTCTTAATCCACAAACACCTTAAAACAGGGCCACCCTGGCCAGATTTATTTCTGTATGGTGTGCTACACATTTCTTATATCCTGGAAAAACTAGTGAGCAAGTGTCAACCTCAGAGTCCCTGATGGGGCTATTTGGAAACCACACACCGTGAAAATTCTCAGGGAAGTTAAAAAACAATCATAACCAAGGCAGTTTAGCTGTTTTGAAAAGACATGGAGCTTCATTACTTCAAGCCCAAATTTCTGCAAGCCTGGCAACCACCTTACGTCAAAATAAACATCCATCTGCTAGATGAAGTGTTTAAAAACACAGGTGAGCTCTATTCTCTGAAATACAAGCCTTCTCTAACCTGAGAAATGTAAATACCTGTGAAAGTGGGTCCATGAGGAGGGGTTTATGAGGATGGGCCTGTGTGAGAGTGTGTGTCAAGGTTGTTACTTGTATTTGTGTTACCCTGTGGGTGTGGATGTGTGTGTTTGTGTGTGTAAGAGACTCAGAGCGGGAAGAGGAAGGGAACTCACATGGATTCATGTTTTTCATAACACTGTGTGAAACTCTAGTTAGTTGACTGTAAAGAAATGGGAACCCACAAGTAACTGACATTAGGATTGTTGAAAGGCTCCTGGAAGACCTAACTCTTGCTGGCTCCATAATCGCAAGGACTTGCAAATCTCTGCCTTGGTGAGGAGAAGGCAGAGCACACCTGCTAGCTTACGTCTGCCTGGAGGAAGGAAAGACAGAGCTTCAACCCTGTTCACAGAGCACTGGTCTCTCTTCTGTGCTCGGCTGTCATGCTCAGTTGCATTGTGTGTGGGTCCGCCTGTCAGTCTGCCCCGAATGTTGTGGCACTGTTCCAGGGTTTACTATCTGCACTCTGTTCCCGAAGACCTGTTGCCCCTACCTTTGTGCTCCCAGAGGACTCTGGTTTCTATAGCAACAGACTCCATCACCAGTGTGGTACACAAGGCCACCTGCCAATCCATGCTCATTAAGCCCAGCCCTCAGCCTGTCCCCTCCAGACCTGTCACGCCAATTCTCACTCAGGCACCAGCACTGATCATCAGTATTTCCCAAGAGTGAAAAGGAGAAAATGGGGACTCAGTAGATATGTAAATAAAAGCAGAGCTTTTGTAAGCCATTCTAATCTTGATACAGTTTGCATTTCCTTCGCTGTTGCTTTATCTAAGGCCTTTTAAGCTTGCAGCAAGAAGAATAGGAAGTCAGCTGTCAGTTGGCTTACTATGATGTTTTCTCAATCATCTTTTGAAAGAGAAGTTGAATTCAAGATTTTCTAAAAATCTGGAAACAGCAGCATGCTGCATTTATGAAGATGATATCTTTTGTGAGTTTTTCTCTTTCATGGATAGGATTTTTGTGAGAGACCACATTGGGAGAAAAGAATAGGTGAGGAGTTGCTCTGTAGGCTTGCTACAATCTGGAAGGAATAAAGTTTCAGAAATAGGAAATTGGAAGCAGAAATAGGAAAGTCTTAAGGACTACAATTTTTGTATTGCAACTAGGTTCACATTTGCAGCCATCCTTTTAACCAGAAGAGCCACTCGACTTGTATGTGCTCTGAAGGAGCAAACAGAACTGACTATACTAATGCTGAAGCAGGGGCTTAGTGGCTGCAGATCACATAAAAAGTTGCCCCTTGCAGTTGTAGGAGCCCATCGTGAACATCAGTGCTCTAGGAGAATGCTGGGCTGCTTCTCTCTTTACCAATTGTAGTTGCTAAGAGCAGGTGACCTCACACACTGTTTTAGCAACTCTTACTGCTGGGAATTATTCTCTTGGGAAGTTCAGAAGCTGGCAAAATAAATCTTTGTATTCACTCTGCTTATATTCTGACAACCCTGACTAAAATCCTCTGCTTTGAAAAGTAAATATTCTCCCCAAGCAAAAGCAACTGATGGAATAGATTCTCTGTGTGTGGCTTTGAAGGTGTTAAAGTAGTGATAATAATTGCTTTCATTCTGATAAGCTTTACAGGCTCCAGAGTTCTCTCACGAGTTCTATTTCATTTGATATTTGCAGTTACCATGTGAGGTAAGCAGAGCTGACCTTGACTGGCATCCCTATCAGAAGCTCAGTAGGATTAAATGGCTTGCCAATGTCACAAGGTGAGAAGTTGACACGGATTGCAATGCAAATATTCTGGCAAATAAGTTAGCAGGCTTTCTATTCCACCATTCTGCTTAACTTAAAAAATAATCCTATGGATTTTTGAAACTGTAATGGCCACTTATGCACAAGCCCTTGGAATATTCACAGGCTGATGAAAGGGATCTATTTTGGTGATTCAGGGAATATTGAGCTGCTGGTTTTGAGCAAAAGCAGCTGATGCAAATAAGCATGATATATTCATATATTCACTCATTTGAAATAAATCTGATGGCAGGAATTTTCTCCCAACAAAGCAGATTCTAGGATGTGCCAGCATCTGCACAAATGCATGTAATTCTCTGCAACCTCCATGCTTATAGGGGGACCACAGACTCCTTAAGCATGAAGACTAGACAGAATCTTAGAGGTAATTTTATTCAACTTCATGCTACAGGGGAGGAGAGCAGGTTAGGCGAGCAGTGGTTGCTCAGGTCACACTGTTAGTAGCTGTCAGAAGTAGGACAAGATCCCAGACCTTCAGATATCACACTCAGTTCAGAGTGACTCTTCGAGTCCCTGGGAGGTTCCAAGTAACTATAGTACCACTAATTTATATTCAACGCAGTTTTTAAGCAGATGAGTGTAGGAAGGCTTCTAGCATGATTTAGAGCAACAAAGGCTGAAATCAAAGGCCTTTGATTAGCTTAAGGTTGTTCTGACAGTGGATCTCTCCAGAATACGGGCTCACTGGAAATCAGTGCCTGAGAGCCTCAGCATTGGAGTGTGAAGCGGAGTTGGCTGGCGCTTGGTGTGGTGTGATGGCTGGGACAGGGTTTCACTCTGTAATCCTGGTGATTTCTACATGGTTAGTTTATCAGCCAAGTCCTAGTGTAAGTCCCAGAAAACCTGGCCAAAACAATCCTAACCCATGTAGCAAGGCGCTACGGTATTTATTCAGGGGCTTTCTCAGAAGGCTTTCCAAATACTCCTTTGGAAGGTTTGTTTTCAAACCTCAGTCCAAGACCAAACCACTGAGAGTTATGTCAGCAGCTTTGCCCTAGATGTCCCTGAGCTCTTGTTAGCAGGCCTCTCAAAGAACCACACTGGCTTGGGACTCGCCTCTGAAGGAAAGTCCTGAGAGTAGGGTCAATAAGAAACTTTCCCTTACACCTCTGCATCAGGAAATTAATCTGACAAAATAGGGTTGAGGGATGCTCTTATGGTGTGGCAGATACTGTGTGGTGTGCTGTCCTGACCCATCTTGGGACAAAAGCACATACCCTCCCAGATGCTGGGAATGTGGCCTGCTGAGTCTCACCCCAGGGATTGTCCTTGGTTAAAGGTTGCTGCCTCATGCAAGATTGCAGTGCCTTCCCTGGGAATAGCCTGCATCTGACCACGAGTCAATGTAGGGGTACAAAAGTTTGGCCCCTTTGCTCAATTTGGGCCATCTTTGAAGGACTACCTCAGCTCCACAGCTCCCTGAGGGTTGGGCTGAGGCCTCTATGCTATTGTGTTGGAGTACAATTCTCCATCGGTGCAGGCCTGCTTCCCCCACCCTTTTACAGAGGTTGTTTCCCCATGCACTCCCCAATAAACACCTGGGTGCAAATCTTTATCCCTGAATCTTTTTCCCAGGGAGCTTGACCTACCACAAACACACAGACACACTCACACACTCAAACACATTCTCTTTTGCCTTCTTTAGTGCCTGCATCTTGTTACCCGATGGAGTCTACTCCAACAGCAACTCGATATCAAATGCCTGCAAGGCTTTTTTCTAACCAAACAGCCAAAGAAAGCTGTGTTCCTTTCCTATGGCTGCTGCAACAAATGACAACAAACTTGGTGGCTTCAAATAACACGCATTTATGCTCTCATAGTTCTGGAGGCTAGAAGTCCAACATCAGTTTTACTAGGCTGACACCAGGGTGTCAGCAGGGCTGGGCTCCTCTGGAAGCTCTAGGGGAGAGTGCAGTTTCTTGCCTTTTCGAGCTTTTAGAGCTGAATTCTTTGCATTCCTTGGCTTGTGGTCCCTTCCTCATTTCCAAAACCAGCAGTGTAACATCTTGCTTCAGTGGTTATGCTACCTTCTCCTTCTGTGTCAAATCTCTCTTGGCCTCTGCATTGTAAGGACATTTATGATTGCATTTAAGACCCGCCTGGATAATCCAGGCTAACCTCCGCCTCTCAAGACCCTCGTCTCATCACACCGGCAAAGCCTCTTGCCATACAAGGAAACAATCACAGGTTCTAGGGATTAGGACCTGGAGATCCTTGTGGGTTATTATTTAGCCTACCACAGAATCACAGAACAAGTTCTGGGCACAGACATTGTGATTTCAATCGGTAGTTTGTCTTCACTATAAAGTGAGGTAGCTTCAGAATCTTCTTTTTGCCATACATTTACTATTGTCCCAAGCAACCTGGTCTCAGCTGGGATGCCTACTTCTTGCTTTCGGCCTTTATTAGGAAACACCAGTAATCGTTACATTTTTACCTGCTGCTGCTAGAACCCCTCTCTCTGTCTCCCTCACTCCTCACGCCTCTCCACCCCTATACTCACCAAATTGTGTCTACATTCACTGAGCGACCCTATTGTGTATGTGGGAATAACACTGTGGCCACCCTATGGCACTGATGGGGTGGGTGGAAAAGGGGAATAGAATAGTGATTTAAGCCTAATCAGCAGATTCCAGTGTGACTTCCTTAAAGCATCCTCTGTCAATAGCAATTTGGGATGACACCGCATGACCCTTCAGAATGGCATTGGAATGGCTGATCTTTACATACTCACCCACCAGAAATAAGACCAAGAAATCCTCTGCAATCTCATTTTTTCCCACCCCCAATTATCTATTTCTTAAAAAAAATTGTATTGATTGATTGAAAAGTCTTTTTTTTAAAGAGAGAGAGACAGAGTCTCACTCTGTCACTCAGGCTGGAGTGCAGTGACGCAATCATGGCTCACTGCAGCCTCAACCTCCTGGGCTCAAGTGATCCTCCCAGCTCAGCCTCCCAAGAAGCTGAGATCACAGGCAAATGCCACCATGCCCAGCTAATTTTTTGTGGAGACAGAGTCTCACTTTTTTGCTCAGGCTAATCTTGAATTCCTGGACTCAACTCTCGCCTCAGCCTCCCAAAGTGCTGGGGTTACAGATGTGAACCATCATGCCCAGCTTCCTACCCCCAAATCTTTTAGCTTGTTGTTTCTACCCTCTCTCTGGACCATATGGCTTGATACATATTGCCTCCCCAACTAGAATGTGAGCTCCCTTCTTCATCTTTCTGCTCCATCTTTCTGTAGCAACTATCCAGGGGCCACCTGACAGAACATGGCTGCTCCAGAAGAACACTGCTACTTGCAGTCGGTGACATGGCCTAGGTCCCAGAGGCCTCACGTGCCACCCAAGCAAGGACAGGCATCAATACCCAGTGACATTTTGACAGTCAAATGGAACCTGTGACTGCCATCTGTAGATGTGCCAGCCAAGAATGTGACCCTGGGGAAAGCCCCTCACATAGGTCTTTCCGTGTTGTATTTATATTTAGTTCCAGTGAAAAACTGCAGTTGTTTTTCTCAGTGACAGGCATCAAACGATAACCAAAAAGAATAAGAAATAATTGCTCCCTTTCTCCCTGTGAGGAGATTGTACTCTTTGGGATCACAGCTCTCTGACAACTAGCTCTCCCATGCCTGGCTCAGGGGATGTCATAAATGTTGACTGTACTGAAGACAATTCAGAGGGAAAAGACTTGAATTCTGGTTCTAAGCTTTTAAAAAATATTTCTACATTTTAATTTTTAAATTAAGAAAGATTTCGTACATGTGGAAAGGTGCAGAAAATAAAACAGACAACCACATGCCTACCGTCCAGATTCAACAGCTGTTGACATTTTTCTCCTATTTACTTCAGATCACTTGAAACAAAAGACAAAAAGACACAGCTAAAGCTTCAGACCCCTTCATTCACATCCCTCCCCTTCTCCTCTCTGCAGAGGAACTTCTGCCTGAAGTTGGTGTGTGTTATTTCCATGCATGATCTTGTACTTTTTCACTACATATTCGTATATTCAAAACAATATTTACTATTGTTTTGTGTGCATTCTTAATTTACATAAATGGCATCATATGGTAAATTCTCTTGTAACTTGGCTTTTCTTACTCAACAGTACATTTTAGAGACTTACTCATGTTGTGGGGATAAGTGTAGACCTAGTTCATTCATTTTAATTTAGTCATGAAATACCATAGTTTACTTATCCATTTTCCTATTGGGTAAAATTAGTTATTGCTTTATTGTTGTTGTTTATTGCAATGAACATGACTGTGGATGCATCTTTGTGCACATATTTGTTAGTGTAAATGCCCTGAAGTGAAATTGCTAATTACTAGGAAATAGACTTTTTCACCTTCCTTAGCAATGACAAATTGTTCTCCCAAGTGGTTGTACCTATTTGAACTCATGCTAGATTAGAAATTCCTGTGTTCCTGCATGCTTACCATCACTTGTGAGGCTTTTAAACTTTTTTTATCCAATAAGTACAAATGGTATTTTATTGCTTTAATTTACATCTCACTAATTACTCATGAGTTTAAGCATTTTTACATGTTTACTAACCAGTTGTGTGTGTGTGTGTGTGTGTGTGTGTGTGTTTGAGAGAGAGACAGACAGAGAGAAACCAGTTTTAATCCTTTGTTCTTTTCTTATAAATTTATAGTTGTGTTTATTCTGAAGTTCTTATCTGAGTTGAAAAAATCTCACAAATGGTATCTTGCCTTTTAATTTTGTTTATGTCATGTTCTATTATAAATAGCTTTTCAATTTTCATGTAGTTAAATTTATGTCTTTTCAAGGTTTGTGGACATTTGTCCCTTAGTTAATAAATCTGTTTCTAGCTCTACATTCAAGATATTCTCCCACATTGTTTTCTAAAAATTCTAAATTTTTTCCCTTCACATTTAAATTTTTGTCCATCTGGAATTTACTTTTGCTTATATGATGAGTAGGGATCTAATTTTATCTTTTTCTAAGCAGAAGGTTAATTGTCACAGATAATCCAGACTTTCCCACTGTTTGAAATGTCATTTCTGTTAAATACAAATTCCCATATATAAGTGGATCAGTTCCTAGACTCTGCCGTTCTGTTCGTTTATTTGTCTATCCCCACACCCATACCAGAATTTTAACATTATTATAGCTAAAGAGCAAGTCTTAATAGCTGGTGTGGGGTTTCCCCTTATTATTTTTCTTTTAGCTCAAGTTTCTTTTGGTTTTCGTTAGTCTTTCTTCTTCCAGTAATTTAGGATCAGCTAGTGGATTTCTGTGAAAAATACTATTGGAACTGATAAAAGAAGTGTATCTAAATAGGTTAATTTGGAGAAATTTTGCCATTTGTACAGTACTTCTCTATGGTCAATGTGATATAGCTCTCTATTTAGGCCTTCTTTTTATATTAACACATTTAATATGGATTTATAATTTTTTCTGTAAAGATTTTACACATTTTTATTACCCATACTATGAGGTATTTATAGTTCTTGCTATAACTGTAAATAGTAGCTTCTGAAAAATTATATTTTCTACCAATTTATTTTAGGTGTTCAGGGACCATTTAAAAAATGAGTTTTAAATTAGATAACTTGTTGAATTGCCTTGTTTCTTCCAATAGTTGACTCTTACTTATTTTGGATTTTTAAAAATAGGTAATTATAGCACCCAAAATTAATGATATTGTGGCTCACACCTGTAATCCCAGCACTTTGGGAGGCCTAGGGGGGTGGATCACTTGTGATCAGGAGTTCGAGACCAGCCTGACCAACATGGTGAAATCCAGTCTCTACTAAAAATACAAAAATCAGCCAGGCATGGTGGCAGGCACCTGTAATCCCAACTACTTGGGAAGCTGTGGCAGGAGAATTGCTTGAACCCAGGAGGCAGAGGTTGCAGTGAGCCAAAATCACTCCATTGCATTCTAGCCTGGGCAACAGACTGAAACTCCATCTAAAAAAAATAATGATACTTTTATTTCTTCCTTTTGAATCTTTCTTTATTTTATTTCTCTACATGTTATCACTTTACTGACTAGGACTTACAAAGCAATGCTAAATAAGGGCTTTTGGTGGTAGCCATCCTTCCCTTATTCCTGAACTTAACTGGAATTATTTTAGAGATTCACAAAGCATAACTTTCACTGTAGATTTATGGTAGATTACTTAATTGGGTTTTTTATTTCTAACATGCTAAAATATTTTGGTTATTAATGGGTATTGAATTTTATCAGATGCATTTTCTACACCTTTTGAAGTGATTATATTTTTTCTTCTTTATTATGTGTATGTAGTAAATTACCTTAATAACTTTTCTATTGTTAAACTTTTACTTCTTAAGCAATCCAGCTTTGTCATAATGTATTATTAAGTTTTTTTTTGAGGCAGAGTCACGCAGTGTCACCAGGCTGGAGTGCAGTGGTCCAATCTCGCTCACTGCAACCTCTGCCTCCTGGGTTCAAGCGATTCTCCTGCTTCAACCTTCCAAGTAGCTGGGACTGCAGGTGCATGACACCACGCCCAGCTAATTTTTGTATTTTTAGTAGAGACAGGGTTCATCAGGTTAGCCAGGATGGTCTCGATCTCCTGACCTCATGATCCGCCTACCTCAGCCTCCCAAAGTGCTGGAATTACAGGTGTGAGCCACTGTGCCCGGCCATCATAATGTATTATTTTTAAACACTACTAGATTCAGTTTGCTAATATTTGATTTCAAAATGTTATGTGTTTATAAGTGAAGTTAGCCCACACTTTTCCTATTCTGTATTGTATTTTCCAGGTTTTATTTTCAATGTTTATATTAATATCTTATAATGGGTTGAAAACTTTCAATCTTTTCTTTTTTCTGTATCAGACTATAAATAGAAATCAAATTTTTCTTGAAAGTTGGGGAAAACTTACCTGCAAAACTCTGAGGTAACAGCTATTTTTTGTGAGTAGATTTTTAATTATTGATTAAATATTTAAGACCATAGGTTTATCCAGCTTTTCTATTTTTTAGTTACATTTTCTAGAAATGTTTTATCTTATGTAAAATTTTGATATTAGTGGCATAAAGTCACATACAGCAGTCTCATATCTTTGTAAATGTGCATTATATCTATTGTTACGTATTTTCATGTCCCAATATGGTTCATTTGTACCATCTTTCTTTTTCTTTTAATCTTAAAGACTCTTGTTGGCCATCTCAGTTGCTTACTTGTTTTCTATTTCACTAATGTTTGCTCATATCTGTGTCTTCTTTCTTCATATTTTCTTACATTAACAGTTTTTTTAATGACTTCCTGGATTAGATGTGTTCATTAGTTTTCAACCTTTCTTCTTTTCAGGTGTGTGTATGTGTTTATGTATATCTATAATTTTCTCTCTAAAGTACTGCTTTAGCTACATTTCCAAAATTTCTATGTTCAGTTGTCCCTTTGTCATTCAGGTCTATTTTTAAATCTCCATTATGATTTTTACTTTGACTCATTAATTATTTAGAAATGTTTCAAAATTTCCAGACATATGGTTCCTTTTTTTTTGGTTTCATTTTTGTAATTTATTTTCAGTTTAATAGCTTTTGAAAAGGGAATGTGGTCTGTGTGACTGATTCATTTTTTATTTTTAGATACTTTTGTGGCCAAGTATGTGGTCATTCAAAAATAAGTTGAATGTGTATTCTCTAATTGTTAAGTACAGAAATGTTATGCTCAAGTTATTAAAAATGTTATTTCTTTTTTTTTTTGTTTTGTTTTTTGTTTTTGAGATGGAGTTTCGCTCTTGCTGAGCAGGCTGGAGTGCAGTGGTGCTTTCTCAGCTCGCTGCAACCTCTGCCTCTTGGTTCAAGTGGCCTTCCTGTCCCAGCCTCTGAGTAGCTGGGATTACAGTTGCCCACCACACTCAGCTAATTTTTTTTTTTTTTTTTTTAGTAGAGACAGGGTTTCATCATGTTGGCCAGGCTGGTCCCAAACTCCTGACCTCAGGTGATCTGCCTGCCTCAGCCTCCCAAAGTGCTGGGATTACAGGCGTGAGCCATCGTGTCTGGCTTAAAAGTGTTATTTCACATTTTTGTATGTTTACTAATTATTTTGTTTGCTCGAGCTATTTAGTATTGAACATTGTGTTAAAATATCTTATTGTGGCTGTGGATTGCTTGGTTTTTTGTGATTCTGGTCATTTGTGGTTCATATGTTTTGAGACTACATTCTTAAACGTCTACAATTTTGGAATATTTAGATCTTTGTGTGGAATGGTGCCTTGCCCACCTGTATGATTATACCTCTGTTGTCTTGAACTCTTCTTCCTCTTGGAACTAAGTTAGGTCCAAGGGGACCTCTATGCCATTGCCTATGCCGCATTCCCCCTGTTCTTGGATTGAGGGGTTTTGTTTCTTTTTCTTCTGTTTTTGAGACAGAGTGAACCTTGTGGCCCAGACTGGAGTGCAGTGGCACAATCATGGCTTACTGCAGCCCCAAACTCCTTGGCTCAAGTGATCTTTCTGCCTCAGCCTCCCAAAGTGCTGGAATTACAGGCATGAATACCTGACTGAACTAAGTTTCGCAGTCCACTTTGGAGAAGCTGGTTTTGCTAACTTTGCCCCAGTATACTCTTTATGCTGCCACCATGCACTGCCTTGCTCCATGTCCACTGTTGTAAGGGAGCATTTCCACTTATTTGGTGATGCAACTTTTAGCCATCTCCAAGTTTTGTGAAAATTGGAGATTGAATTTTATTTTTTATTCTTCTTGTTGCTTTTAGATGCCTTCCATGAGGTACTGAATTTTTTCTTTTTTCTTTTTTTTTTTTTTGAGATCGAGTTTTGCTCTTGTTGCCCAGGCTGGAGTGCAATGGCATGATCTCGGCTCACCACAACCTCAGCCTCCTGAGTAGCTGTGACTACAGGCATATGCCACCATGCCTGGCTAATTTTGTATTTTTAGTAGAGACGGGGTTTCTCCATGCTGGTCAGGCTGGTCTCATACTCCCAACCTCAGGTAATCCGCCCACCTTGGCCTCCCAAAGTGTTGGCATTACAGGCATGAGCCACAGCACCTGGCCATGAAATACTGATTTTTGCTGACATCTTCACACTGGAATTTTGACATGAAGCCTAGAGTTAATCAAATCTTTGCCCTCCTCCTGAACATTACCATAGTACCTATTCATTCTAGTCACTCCTTGAATCACACGCTCTCTTTGTCTATTATGTTAGTTATACCTCGTTTTTATAACCCCAAACTAGTCACCATTACATTGTTTTGAGATCAATGCTTGTTTTAGATTTGCCTTTATATTTAATATTTACCAGTTCCTGCTCCTCTTTGCTTCTCACTTCCTGTGCCTTCTCCTAGAGAAACAGAGCTTTTGGAATTCTTTCAGCAGGGGACTGTGAGTAGTAATTTATTTAAATCTGTGCTTGCTTGCCTGATGATGTCCTTATTTTGCTCTCACTCTTGAATTTTAGTTTAGCTGAGAATAGAATTCTAGGGTGTCAGTTATTTTTCCTCAGCACTTTGAAGTTGTCTCATTACTTGTTTCTATTGTTGCTATGAAGAAATCAGCTGGCAGTTTAATTTACAGTTTTATAAACTTTGTTTGATTTTACATTCATATAAGTAAAAGCAACTTTGTGTTCATCCTCTAGAATAAGCATATATTTTACACATAAATTTATCTATGTATTAGTGTACTAA
>PVKP010035421.1:0-23297 GCA_004027715.1 Plecturocebus donacophilus | reverse complement strand
TCCACAAAACATACATTTTTCTCAGCATCACATTATACCTATTTTAAAAGTGACCACATAATTGGAAGTAAATCACTCCCCAGCAATTGCATAGCATTTCACAGGTTTAAATAAAATATTGGTTGGATGCTTATTTGTTATTTTCATCCCCTATTCCTTCCTGTCTCCATTGTTAAGCACAATTATTGGCATAAAAGAGATTTTTAATACCCATTTTTAGACTGTATTCTAGCCTGGGCAATAAAACAAGAATCCCATTCTCTCTCCCTCTTTCTCTTCCTCTTTCTTTCTCTCTCTCATTCTTTTTTATTCTTTCTTTTGCTGTTTCTTTCTCCTTTTCTCTCTTTTTCTAAAATCTCTTCCTCTTTCTTTCTTTCATTCTTTTTTTTCTTTCTTTTGCTGTTACTTTCTTTCTCCTTTTCTCTCTTTTTCTAAAATCTCTTCCTCTTTCTTTCTTTCATTAAAAAAAAAAAAAAAAAAAAAGTGGCCAAGTGGGATAATCTGTTTACCATAAATAAAGAATTTTCCATAATATACAAACCTGTGAGAAAAAGATAAACCCAGTCAGGAAATTGGCAATTTACAGAATAAACGCAAGTGGTCTATAAAGATATGAAAAGAAGATCAACTATATCTAGTAATCAGGGAAGTACAGATTACTAACCATTATTTTGGACCTATCAAATTTGAAAATTTAAAAAGACATATATCAAATGTGGGCAAAAGTATGGGGCTGCAGAGACTTACACAGAGGTGGGAGAGTTTAAATTGGTATTGCACTGGAGGGATGATTTTGGCAGTACCAATCAATATTTAAATGTTTGAGTTCTCTGACCAAGCTTCTGGGACTCTTAACAGAAAAACCCTCATTGTACAAATATGTATTTTTACAAGGGTATTTATGACAGCATTATTTATAATAGCAAAGAAGATAAAAAAGCAAATATCTGACATATAGAACGGCTAGATGATTTCTTATATCCATTGTGATATACTATACTGTCATTAAAATAAATGTGTTCACATAGATCTCTAAGTCATAGTGTTATGTGAGAAAACGTGGCATAATTTCATTTTTGTTTTCAAAAGTATGTGTATCTGTGTGTTTGGGTATGTTAATGCTTTTTTTTTTTTTATGTCTGAAAGACTAAAAATTGTCAAAAGTGGCAGCCTACAAAGGGGCTGGAAGAGAGGAGAGACATAATAGAAAACTTTGTTTTCTACTAAATTATTTGACTTAAAACGAGCTTTTTTTTTTTTTTTTTTTTTTTTTGACAGAGTCTTGTTCTTTCACCCAGGCTGGAGTGCAGTGGTACGATCTTGGCTCACTGCAATCTCCACCTCCCAGGTTCAAGAGATTCTCTTGCCTCAGCCTCCTGAGTAGCTGGCATTACAGGCACGTGCCATCACACTCAGCTAATTTATTATCATATTTTTAGTAAGTAGAGACAGGGTAGGTCAGGCTGGTCTCGAACTCCTGACCTTGTGATTCACTCACCTTGGCCTCCCAAAGTGCTGGGATTACAGGTGTGAGCTACCGTACCTGACCCAACAACCATATTCTTTTTATAATATATTTAAAGCAGATTTTTTTTAAATATGGGAAATAAAGCTAACGGACTTAGTTTGCTTCAATGGATATATAACATCTAGAATAAAGAAGTTGCTATGCGTAGTTTGAACTGTGTCAGGAGTCTTGTGGTCAGGTCACTATGAAAAGTGTTATCACCAAATGGGATGTTGTGCTGGAGAGAGACTGGATCATAGGGGTGAATAACTAAATGAACAACACACATAGAACATAACAACTGTTTTCTCATGTTTGACAGGCTAAGAAGAGACTGTAGCATTTCTGTGAATACCTGCCTGACTGGAAGTTCTAGGCTATGGCTTTCATCCTAATTACAAGCTGGAGCTTTTTTGTTTGCCAGCATTTATCTTTGGAGGAATCATTGAATTTATTTAAAAGAAACACTTTGAAAAGCCACTAAGAAGCCCTCATTTTCTGGGAAAATTGAGGTCTGTAAGGCATTATCAAGGTTTAAAAAGAAACAAAAGGATAAAATTGAGTTAGTTTCTGGCTGGGTGCAATTGTTCACACCTTTAATCTCCCAGCACTTTGGGAAGCTGATGCGGGAAGACTGATTGAGGCCAGGGGTTTAAGACCAGCCTAGGCAATGTAGACCTTATCTCTACAAAAAATAGTGTTTTTAATTAGCCAGGCGTGATGACACATGCCTGTAGTTCTAGCTACTCAGAAGAGTGAGTTGGGAGAACCACTGGGAGCCCAGCACTTGGAGGCTACAGTGAGCTATAGTGCCCACTATATAGAGCTACAGGAGCTAGTGAGCTATAGTGCTCACTATATAGAGCTACAGGAGCTAGTGAGCTATAGTGCTCACTATATAGAGCTACAGGAGCTACAGTGAGCTATAGTGCTCACTATATAGAGCTACAGGAGCTAGTGAGCTATAGTGCTCACTATATAGAGCTACAGGAGCTACAATGAGCTACAGTGATCACATCCACTGCACTCCAGCCTCCTGGCTGCTAGAGTGAGACTCTGTCTCAAAAAAAAAAAAAGGTTAGCTCCTGAGAGGAATGGGATAGGAGAGAAAGAAAAGAGGAAAAGAGGTGAAACCAGTGAGATAGTCAGAATCTGTGCAACGCGAGATGTGACCTTCCTCAGGACCCCACATCTTTAGTAACGCAGTTAATTCTTAGATTGCCAGATGAAGAAGGCATGTGTATGTCATCTGATAATGGGACTGAGTGTGGTGTCTGAGTTGAGTTGGGCGAAATTGCCTCTGCATTCATGAGTTATCCCAAAATAAGTGAATCACAGCCAAGGTCCTATGGGAATTAGTAGGAACTGTGACAAGGGCTTTGGAATTCCACTGTCCAGAGAGTTGGGAGTTTGGGCTTTGCAAGGGGCAGAGAAAGTGCTAGCTGACATCTGGGTTTTATATTACTTAGTAAACGGAAATGCAAAAGAAATTGTGTATCTGGGTGTTGGGTCCTTTTAAACAGAACTTTTCCAAGACCTACCTTGGAAGTTAGTAAGTTTCCTGTCACTGCAGTATTCAGTCATTGCTGACTATTGGATGAGAGTATTGAAAGGAGATTCAGCCTTAAAAGTGAATGAGATTCAGACCTGTACTGGAGATCTAGGTAAGAAAAGAAAGGTATAAGGATTGCAAAGGAAGAGACAAAATATAAATTTTTCACAGACCAGATATCTGCAGACAACCCCACAGATTCATCAGGCATATAGAATTAATAAGTTATTTTAGCAAGGTTGCTAGATACAAAAGCAGCATAAAATTTTAGTGCAGTTCTATACATAGGCCACAAACAGAAAACCTAATAATACCTTTTAAAAGATGATGATTACAGTAGCATCCAAATGTAAAGTACCTAGGAATGGATTTAACAATTTGAGAAAATTATGAAAATGTTTTAAGAAATTAAAGGAAAGTAGCTTAAATTAGTGAAGAGATAGGATCAATGGATTAGGAGGCTCAATATTGTAAAGATGTCAGTTCTCCCCCAACTGATATATAGATTCAATGCAATTCCAATAAAAATCCCAACAGGTTTTTTGTGGAACTTGACAAGCTGATTCTAAAATTTATATGGAGGAGAAAAGATTCAAGAATAGCCAAGACATTCCTGAAGAAGAAGAACAAGGTGAGGAGACCTGCCTTACCAGATATAAAGAGATTATAAAATTTTAGTAATTAAGACAGTTTTATATTGGCACTGGGATAGATAGACTGACCAATGGAATGAAATAAAAAGTCCAGAAGCAGATCCATGTGTAAGTGGAAACCTATTTATGACAGAAATGCTGTTGCAGTTTGGGTGGGGAAAAGATGGTCTTCACAATAAATAGTGCCTGGGACCATTGGTAACCCTGTGGGAATAAATGAATGTTTGTCACATACCAAACACTAAAACCAATTCCAGTTACTGTAAACACTGAAATTTAAAGGACAAAGATGATAAAATGTAGAGATCATAATGTAGTAAAACATACTTCTGATCTCACAATAGGAAAGGGCTTAAGACTTTCTTAAGACTTAAAATGTTGATAAAAGGGAAGATTGATGAATTTACATGAAAATGCCAAACCTCTGTTCATATAAAGATACCATTAAAAAAAATGACAGGGAAGGCCACAACCTTGGTAAAAGATAACACTGGTAACTGATAAAGGAAGAGTATCTAGAATATATATTTTTAAACTCCTACAAATTGTTAACAAAGTAGGTAGGCCGGTTGCAGTGGCTCATGCCTGTAATCCCAGCACTTTAGGAGGCCAAAGCGGGTGGATCATGAGGTCAAGAGTTCCAAGACCAGCCTGGCCAACATGGTGAAACGCCGTCTCTACTAAAAATACAAAAAGAAATTGGCCAGCTGTGGTAGCGGGTGCCTGTAATTCCAGCTACTCATGAGGCTGAAGTAGGAGAATTGTTTGAACCCAGGAGGCGGAGGTTGCAGTGAGCTGGGATCATGCCACTGCACTCCAACCTGGGTGACAGAACAAGACTCCATCTCAAAAAAAAAAAAAAAAAGAGAAGAAGTCATCCAGTAAGACAACACGGGAAGAGGAAGCTCTTTTGACCAGTATGCTGTGGAAAGATTGTGAATCTCATTAAAAATCAGAGAGATGTAAATTAAAACTACAGTTAATACAGAGTCTGACAGTAGGAAATGTTGATGAGGGTACAGAACTGGAACACTGTACATTGCTGGTGGGAATAAAATTAGTACAACTACTTTGAAAAACAATTTGGCTTTATCTGGTAACATTAAAGATAGCTATATCTGAAATTCTTATGCACAAGAAAGAGATAAAAATTTGCCTCAGAGCAGGACTATTAACTATAAACAATCCAAATATTCATCAGTAGTAGAATGGACAAGTAAATTTTGATACAGTCTCAAATCGACACTGCAAAGTAGCTGAAGTAAGCAAACATCCAGGATGAATCTTAGGAAGGTAATGTTGAGCCCAAAAAAGACAACTCACTACTTAGTCACAATTCCATTTTCCTCAAGAACTGGACTAGCAATAATAATACATTCTTTTGGATGCAAAAAATATGAGATACAAATAAAGCAATGTAATGATAAATGTAAAGAAAGTTCAAGTTTACCTGAGAGGGGAAGGAAGAGGATATAAGAGGAGCCCAAAGAGAACTTCTCAGTTAAATTATGTGTTGGATACTTTTTAAACAATAAACAAATTTGAAAAACAAAAATTTTCATTTAACTGACAATGTTTTTTAAAAATGAATGAGTACTTGGTCTTGGTTTCCAGTTAAGGCGTGAGCAAGAGATGAAACAGTCTTTGATGCCACCTAGTGTCTCTAGAGAATTTAACATTTTATAGGCTTCTGCTCTAGCTACTCCTTCCTAGCTCTGTGAGTTGGATTTTCCAGAGTAGAAACCAAAAGCAATAGGATTTACCTTGTTTTCATCCCTGACATAGGCTCTTCAGTCTGAACCTTTGCATCTAGCACTGTGTTCTCCAGGGCAATCCCTTTTTTCTCTCTTGTTAAATGGCTTCTGTTTCTTCCTGACTCTTTTTAGAAGTATTAGTCTACCTGGAGACCTAGTTTTTCTTTATCATGACTTGGGGAGCTAGGAATGCTGGTAGGGCTGTGAGATGTAGTCTTTGTCATTCCTGACATTTCTGTATTGAAGACTGTTTTCAAGAGTATTGCTGTCACTACCTCTGTTCTACATTTTAGAGAAGGGATGTGCAGGAAAAGTAGTGCCTCTGGATTAGTCATCAGGGCTTTAAAAACTGACATCTCATCCTGCCCTGTACGTGGGTGGAAACCTGTGTAAATCTATGTGAGGGAAGAGAATGCAAACTGTGGGTGAACTGGAAAATTCTGATCTGAAATAATGGTCTCTACTGCATGTGTAAGATTGTCCAGCCCAGGAAACTCTCTTCTCCCTTTTATGTATTCACAGCATAGGGTCAGGGGGAATTGCCTCTGTTAGTAAAATAAAATGTAGAACCTCCAGGGTTTTAATTCTGAAAGGAACTCTCTTGAGTAGGTAAAAGCAGATGGATTATGAGGCCCTAATTCCCCTATCTTTGGGTCTTTCACTTTAATTTATCCTACCACTGTCTTGCTGGTTTCCAATACATATATTTGCTCCTTTCTTAAAGCTCTTGCTTCCCAGCCTGGGCAACATAGCAAGATCCACCTCTAGGAAAATATAAATTAGCCAGGCATGGTGGTGCTGTGCCTGTAGTCCCAGTTACTCAGGAGGCCAAGGCAGTAGGATACCTCCAGCCCAGGAGTTGAAGGCTGCAATGAACTATGATGGTGCCACAGCACTCCAGCCTGGGATACAGAGTGAGACCCTGTCTCCAAAAAAAACCAAAATACAAAAAAACTCTTGCTTCTATCTGACAAAAATTGGTTCCCTTTGGGCTGACATTTCCTTTATTCAATCTTTTTTTTTTTTTTAATCAAAGATAGAAACCTGAGAGCCATTCTTCATTTCTGTTTCTTGTCCCAATCCATTTTGCCTTCATTCTATCTCCAAATGTAGTAATTCTAATTCCAGAATATGTCTCACATGCATCCGTTTCCTTGTACCATCATTTTCCCATGCTTCTGTTCTTGCCTCTTTCCAGTCCATTTTCCATATAATAACAAGTAATTCTTTTTTTTTTTTTTTTGAGACGGAGTCTCGCTCTGTATCCCAGGCCGGAGTGCAATGGCAAGGTCTCGGCTCACTGCAACAACCTCCGCCTCCCAGGTTCAAGTGATTCTCCTGCCTCGGCCTCCTGAGTAGCTGTGACTACCAGCATGTACTACCACATCTGGCTAATTTTTGTATTTTTAGTAGAGATGGGGTTTCACTGTGTTGGCCATGCTGGTCTTGAACTCCTAACCTCGTTATCTGCCCACCTCAGCCTCCCAAAGTGCTGGGATTACAAGCGTGGGCCACAGCACCAGGCCACAAGTAATTCTTTAACATGGAAAATGGATCACACTTTAAAAATCTTCAATGATTTTCTCATGCACTTAAAATAAAATCCAAACTTATTATTCAAAGACCTACCTGGAAATGAATGATCTGACTTTGCCAAGCTCATCTCTTCCTACTTCCTCCTGCCATTCCCATCAGCCTCACCTTCTGTATGACACCTGCACTGATTTTCAGTTCCTCACACAGCCAAGCCTTCTTCCACCTCTGGGTTATCACAGATACTATTCTCTGTGCCTGGAATACTATTTTCTACACTCATCCTTCCTCAGAGAAACCCACCCTTAATCCAAATTTGGTGCTTTCTGATACTTCATCTCTAGTAGCATTCTGTTCTGTGGTTGCATTCATTGTGTATGCAATTATATATGTATTCGTTTTATTTGTTTAGTGTCTGCCTCTCACCCACAAGCTTATATTGTCGTTGAGGGTGAGAGCTGTGCCTATATTTGATTCCTCACTCTTTGCTCTGTACCTAGCCCAGTGCCTGGTAGGTACAAAATACATATTTGTTGAAAGAATGAATGAAAAGTAATGCATAAACCATAATTTACTTGTTTCTCTACTGCTGACTACTACAGTTGTTCTCAGTTTTGGGTCATTCTAAGTAATGATGAAGTAAATAATTTGAACATAAAGATTTCTATCTCCTTAGGGTACATTCTCAGAAGTGAAATTGCAAGGCCATGAAGTATTTTCAAAAAGTATTCTTAAAGTTTATAAAACGTATTACCAAATCACTTACTTGGAATGAAGTTTGGAATTTTAAACTATATCCCTTTTTGCTTTCTTATTTGTTTTTATAGTGTCAGAGTCTCACTCTGTCACTCAGGCTGGAGTGCAGTGGTGTGATCGGGCCTTGAACTCCTGGGCTGAAGTGTTCCTCCCACCTCAGCCCCCTGAGTAGCTGGGACTACAGGCATGCACCACCACACCTGGCTAATTTTTTTTTTTTTTTTTTTTTAATGTAGAGACGAGGTCTTGCCCAGGCTGGTCTTAAACTTCTGGACTCAAGCAGTCCTCCCACTTCTGCTTCCCAAAGTTCTGGAATTACAGGCATGAGCCACCACGCCCAGCTCCTTTTTTCATCCTTAATTTTGAATATATGAAACATACAAGAGAAGAACAGATCAAATAATAAAATTTAGCTTCCCATTCTCAAACTCATTTATTTGAATACTTATTCTGTGCCACACATGAGATTATCTCACTCCTTATGTGGCAGATGTTGTTGTTCCAATTTTATTTATTATTTATTTATGTTTATTATTATTTTTGAGACAGTGTCTCGCTCTGTCACCCAGGCTGGAGTGCAATGGTGTGATCTCAGCTCACTGCGACCTCCACTGCCTGGGTTCAAGTGATTCTCCTGCCTCAGCCTCCCAAGTAGCTGGGATTGCAGGCATGCACCACCATGCCTGCCTGGCTAATTTTTGTATTTTTAGTAGAGACTGGGTTTCGCCATGTTGGCCAGTCTGGTCTCATACTCCTGACCTCAGATGATCCACCTGCCTCGGCCTCCCAACGTGCTGGCATTACAGGTGTGAGCCACCACGCCTGGCCCCAATTTAAAAGATGAGGAAACTGGGCCTAGAAAGTTTAACAGATGTGCTCAAGTTCATACAAACCCAGATGATCTCATGTCAAACCATTGTGTGATAACCTCCCTGCACTTGCTAATTAACATTTGCTCCAAAACTGCTGCAAATTTAAGGTCACCTCACCCAAATCTTTGGGTTCCTAACTGCTGCATCCATGTGAATGACCTCCCACCCACCCACCAGCCCTTGCTTCCTTGCCACATGATGCTACAGGCTGGGATGCCATACCCCCTCAGATCCCTAGAAAGAGCCTAAATCAGCTGGCCATCCAGAACCCTCCTGTGTGGTTCACTCTGAGATGCATGTCATCTTTGCATGGTGATTAGCATGAGGATAAATGGCCCATTCCTTCAGTTTTGTCCCCATTCCAATTTACAACGGTGGGCCATTTTGGCCCAGCCAAAATGTGGTGGCTCCTACCCACGTGGTAATCATGTAAAGAGCATGCTGTGCTTAAAGTACCAGAAAGGGCATTCTGCCCCATGAGGATTCTTGTGTTGTTGAACTCTAAGGAGCTTGTGGCTGTTTAGGGGGGTAGGTTCATCCTCTGTGTTAGGCTGCAGGTATTCACCTGGGCCTGTGTTTCCCCACCCCCAGAAAAAGGTTAGAACATGCCACCAGGTCAGGGTTTGGTACAGCAGTTTGCATGTTTGATGCTTATCCCTGCTAATAATTCCTCTAATTTCTCTTAACCTTTCAGGCTCTCCCTGCTTGTCCTATCCAGGCCACCTGTGAGGCTGCTTCCAAGGAAGAAAACAAGGAAAAAAATCGATATGTAAACATCTTGCCTTGTGAGTGTCTTTAGTGCTTCTTGGAATGTAGCCTGAAATTACATCTCTAGAGGGATTTTCTGAGGATGGAAAGAATCTTGCAATTGGGCACAGCAGGGTGGATAACAAGAGTGGGTTCATGGCAGGACTTAGTCGCTTATGCATGTAATCCCAGAACTTTGGAAGGCCAAGGTGAGAGAATCGCTTGAGGCCAGGGATTCAAAACTAGCCTGTGCAATATGGTGAGACCTCATCTTTATAAAAACCTTAAAAGAACCAGGCATGGTGGTGTGTGTCTGTGGTCCCAGCTACTCAGGAGGCTGAGGTGGGAGGATCACTTGAGCCCTGCAGGATAGAGGTTGCAGTGAGCCAAGACTGTGTCACTACATTCTAGCCTGGGTAGTAGAACAAGATCCTGTCTCAAAAAAATAAAAAGAGTAGATTGAAGACTTTGGGCTGAAAGAGCCTTTATGGATCCTATGGTGACCCCACATGCTCAGAGTCAATTAGGGTGATTCAGGATTTTTGTGTCAGACCCCCAAGTTTCTAGGAGGTCCTGGAAAGCAGCTTTACTAGGATCAGGCAGAAAGCAGGGGATAGTGGGGATGGTGGAGATGATTTTTGTGCTATTTGTTGAAATAAATTCTAATGCAGAGTTCTCTGTATAAACCTTTCCCAGAGTTAGCTATTGCTGATCAGTTGATCCATAAGCTAACAGACATTTTTCTAGGCCAGTGGTATTTAGAATGTGATACACATAGTTTAATGAGATATGTAGACTCTTGTTACCCAGGCTGGAGTGCAGTGGCATGATCTCGGCTCACTGCAACCTCCGCCTTCTGGATTCAAGCAGTTCTTTTGCCTCAGCCTCCCAAGTAGCTAGGATTGCAGGCATGCACCACCACATCTGTCTAATTTTTGTACTTTTAGTAGAGATGGGTTTTTACCATGTTGGTTAGGCTGGTCTCGAACTGTTGACCTCAAGCATCCATCTACCTTGGCCTCTCAAAGTGCTGGGATTACAGGTGTGAGCCACCGCACCCAGCCACCTCACTTGATTTTTATATTTGCTTTTCAAAAAGAAAAACATTTCCTAATCCTTAGAACCTGTGAAATTTTTATTTTTTGTAGAGATGGTCTTGCTGTGTTGCCTAGGCTGGTCTTAAACTCCTGGCCTCAAACAGTCCTCCTGCTTCAGTGTCCTAAAGTGCTGCAATTACAAGCATGAGCCAGTGAGCCCAGCCAGTATACTTGCTTTTTAAAAATTCTTCCTTTCAAATGTTTTATTCTTTTAGAGACAGGGCTAGCCAAGCTGGGATGCAATGATGTGATCATAGATCACTGTATCCTCAAATTCCTGGGCTCAAATAATCCTCCTGCCACAGCCTGCTGAGCAGCTAGGATACAGGTGCATGCCACCATGCCTGGCTAATTTTTTTTTTTTAGACACAAGGTCTTGCTGTGTTGCCCAGGCTGGTCTCAACTTTTGGCCTCAAGCAATCCTCCCACCTTGACCTCTCAAAGCATTGAGATTACATGCATGAGCCACCATACCCAGGCCCTAAAAATTTTATATTACAGGGTATATAATGCATTAGCATATGTGCATAATTTATCAATAAACGAACATATATTAGAGATGCCTGCTCAAATTTTTTTTTTGAGACAAAGTATCACTCTGTTGCCTAGGCTAGAGTGCAGTAGCGCGTTCTCGGCCACCTCCTGGGTTCAAGTGATTCTCCTTCCTCAGCCTCCCAAGTAGCTGGGATTATAGGCATGCACTACCATGCCCAGCTAATTTTTGTATTTTTAGTAGAGATGGGGTTTCATTATGTTGCTCAGGCTGGTCTTGAACTCCTGACCTTGTTATCAGCCCGCCTTGGCCTCCCAAAATGCTGGGATTACAGGCGTGAACCACCTTGCCCGGTGCCTGCTCACATTTTTTTTTTTTTTTTTTTTTTATTGAGAGAGTTTTGCTCTGTCACCAGGCGCCAGTCTGGAGTGCAGTGGCGCAATCTCGGCTCACTGCAACTTCTGCCTTCCCAGTTCAAGCAATTCTCCTGCCTCAGCCTCCGAGGTAGCTGGGACTACAGGCGTGCGCCACCATGCCCAACTAATTTTTTTTATTTTAGTAGAGACGGATTTCACCATGTTGGCCAGGATGATCTTGATCTCTTGACCTTGTGATCCACCCGCTTCGGCCTCCCAAAGTGCTAGGATTACAGATGTGAGCCATTGTACCCTGCTCACATTTTTATCAGTAAAGTTTTGAACCAAAAAATCAGGAGCACTATGCATTTACAGATACTTTTGTCTTTTTCTTTTTTTATTTTTTCTTTCTCTCTCTGTCTCCCCAGCTGGAGGGCAATAGCACAATCTTGGCTTACTGCAGGCTTCACCTCCCAGGTTCAAGCCATTTTCCTGCCTCAGCCTCCCAAATAGCTAGGACTACCTACAGGCACATGCCACCACACCGGCTAGTTTTGAATTTTTAGTAGAGATGGAGTTTCACCGTGTTGGCCAGGCTGGTCTGGAACTGCTGACCTCAAGTGATCCACCTGCCTCCACCTCCCAAAGTGCTAGGATTACAAGTATGAGCCATCGTGCTCAGCCTTGTCTTCTTTATGTGCATATGGTGGGGGAGGGTGTGTGGGTGTATGTGTATATAGCACATAACATTTTTTAATATGATTGGTATACTGTATACATTTCTCTTTTTTCTTTTAACAGTATATATTGTCAGTTCATCTGTCAAGAAACTTTTCTTTTTCTCAACTACTTAGTATTCCACATTGGGAATTTCTCTTAATTTATTTAACTAGTCTCCTAATGATTGTTAAGGTATTTCCAATTTTTTGCTGTTATGAATAGCGTCAGAGTGGCATCTTTATACAAGTGTGTATCTGAGCACATAGGCACGATGTCTCAACTGTCCTGGTTGCATCAGGTTCTGTGAGAAATAAAGTTTGATTTTACTGAAATAACTCTTTGTTGGTTTGTTTCCTAGATGACCACTCTAGAGTCCACCTGACACCAGTGGAAGGGGTTCCAGATTCTGATTACATCAATGCTTCATTCATCAACGTAAGGAGCGGGTACCTCCCCCCTCACCACCCTGCCTGACCATTGCCACCATCTCTTGGCTCCTCCCCAACTGTGTGTTAGGAGAAATGTTTGTCATTTCATGTTTTCCCTGGCAAATCTGGTTTTTTCTAAGTGACTGAATTTTTTTTTAAGGTTAAATAGTTTTAATCATTTCCTTATATTTACCCTGTCATCATTCCCTATGGTTTCCCATGTAGAAATCTGAGTCTGAATATGTATTTTATGATAAGAGTCAGTGAATCCTTTATTGAGCTGATTCTGATTACAAACAAAAGCAGGCCTTGCCCTCAACAGTAAAAATAAGGGAGAACAGGACAAGAATACCTGACACGACACCAGCTATATAACCAGACATATTACTATCTGGTTAGTCGTATATGAACAAAGGCCTGAGGGAAGAGTTGATACTAAGAGGAGGCTTTTAAAGATGATTTAGAGAATGTCTATAGAACATTCTCTATGATAGATTTGAGGTTTTTGGTTGGTTGGTTTTATCTTTACCAGTAGCCTGAAAAAACACATAAAGAATTAAGAGTATGTTTTATATGTTGTGGAGAAGAGTGAATTTCAACAGAAAAAAAGAGAGAGGATAAGCTGGCAAAACCTAGTCTGACTCCTGGTGCAAGATGCATGAGAAGACTGTGGATGAAATTTGCACATGCATGTTTGTGGCAGCATTAGTCATTAAAGTCGGAAAGTGGAAGCACTTCAAATGTCTATTGATGGATGAATGAATACATTAAATGTACATGCGTACAGTGGAATGTTATTCAGCCTTTAAAAGGAAATAAATTCTAATACATGCTACAACATGAATGAACCTGGAAGACATCATGCTAAATGAAATAAACCAGTCACAAAAGGACAAATATTGCATGATTCTACATGTAGAATATAGAGTATATATACATACGTAGAGTAGTCAAATTCATAGGGACAGAAAGTAGAATAGGGGTTTCTGGGGGGAGGGAGGAATGAGGAGTGAGCAGAGAGTTTCAGCTGGAGAAGATGAAAAAGTTCTGGAGACAGATGGTGGTGATGGTTGCACAACAGTATGAATATATTTAATACTACAGAACTGTATGCTTAAAATGGCTAAAATCATAAATTTTATGTTGTATTTTACCCCAAGAAAAAAAACACTGATGGAGAGATTCGTGTGAACATAAGAAGGGCTGTTTCTTCCTCTGAGAGTGAGGGTAAAGGAGAGGACAGAATGAATAGAGACGACTGGTAGGTGTGGGTAAAGCAAGTTGAGGCAACTCACCTGTGTTCTCATGGTTGTCTGCTAAACAAATGGAATGGGACTGTGACATGAGAACAGCGAAAGTTTAGAACAGCTTCTGAGGTCCATGAGAAAAGGATATTGAAGAGAGAAAGCTAAGGACATGTCTAGCTGCACTGAGGGCCTGCCTGCCTACAGTGGGATGTCACTGATGGGGGTGGGAGGTGCTGCATTGTATGATTTTTTTTCTTCTTTTTTTCTTCATCTGCACCCTGAGATTGGTGGTAAATGCAGAGAGCATGTGGTACTCAGACAAAAGGGAATGTCAGTTGCTGCCTCAAGTAGTCAGCCAAGGGTTCAGTAGAAAAGAAAAGCGTTAGGAAATTGTTAGGAATAAACTAATATTCTAGGAAAAGGTGGTAGGATCAAGGAACTGGCAGTCTTGAGAAAGTGAAAGAACAGCATAAGAAAAGGAGAAAGATGAAAAAACAGGATGTTGTGTCTAAAAATAGGCTATTAGATGGACTTCAAAAATGGGGCAGCCCGGACATTCTCACTGGAGTGAATTTGCTGAAGTTCCTGTATGTATGTTTAACATTAATGGTTACATGTTTGTAGTTTTAAGAAAAGGGACCCTGACTAGACAAATAATTGCTGCAGTCAATAAGGAAAAGGGAGAAAGGTTAGTAATCAGCAGGAATTCCTAGAAGTTAACACCAAAGATCATGATGAAGAGATTAGATGGATTAGGTTGATTTTAGTGTTATATGGAAGAGTAGAGCAAGATCAGTTAGTGTGTCCAGCTGCAGGTTAGCTAATACTCAACTAAAAGTTGTCTAGATGGGAACTTTTTTTTTTGAGACAGTCTTGCCCTGACACCCAGGCTGGATTGCAGTGGTACAATCTCAGCTTACTATGACATCTGCCTCCCAGGGTCAAGCAATTTTTATGCCTTAGCCTCTCAAATAGCTGGGATTACAGACACATGCCACCACGCCCAGCTAATTTTTTGTATTTTTAGTAGAGATAGGGTTTTGCTATGTTGGCCAGGCTGGTCTCGAACTCCTGGCCTCAAGTGATCCATCTGCCTCTGCCTCCCAAAGTGCTGGGATTACAGGCTTGAGCCACCATGCCTAGCCGGGAACATTTATTTGTCTCATATAATATGAAAACAAATGTAGGCCAGTTCTTGAGTTGCCTAATTCATGGATCAGTGACATCCTTAAGAACCCAGGTGCTTCCATCTTTCTACTCAGTTATCCTTAGCCTTGTCAGCAGTCTCATGGTCACAAGATGGCTGCAGCCATCCAAGCATTCCTTGTAAACACAGCATCTAACACAGAAGAGGAACATATATGCCTATGCTTTTCTGTCTGTTAGGGAACAAGGCTTTTCACAGAATCCTCCCCACCACTCTGTCCTCAGGACCAGCAGGCCAGGATTGGATCACATGCTCACATCCCTCTCTAATCACTGGCTAGGCATTGAGAATGATCATGATTTACCCCTCTGAGCCTGGAGAATGGACACTTTCCAAGCCAGTGAAAGGTTAATGTCCAAACAAAATTTTGGTTCTAATGGCAAAGAAGAAAGGGAGGAATGACTTTGAGTTAGTAACCAGCAGCATGTCCCACCATAACCAGTTTGGTCCCTTCCCACATTGAAGGTGAAAACTGACAAGAATTAATTGCATATTAAGGCTGTTGAGCAGCTGAGATGGGGATCTCTTCATGGTAATAGCACAGTAGAAAGAAACAGCCTTCTCCCTTGACCATGTTTAGTTAGAGCTTACACAAGGGCGTCCTATAATGCCTTGATGGTTATTAGACAGTTATTAGTAGGCAAAATGGGAGTTTAAATCAAGGAGAGTTAAATTGGGGACCTTAGGGACTCAGTGAAGGAACAAAAGCAGGGGAAAACCTGTGGTTAACCCTAAGTAAAAAGCAGGGATTAAAGATTTGGATTTCGAAGTTTATTAACTTCAGTCAACTTTTTTTGAGCACCTGCTGTGTGTCAAGTACTGTGGATAGGCTTAAAGGTTACAGCAGTAAGATGTGATCCCTTGTATACCACCACACAGGTAGTTAGATTGTTTCCTATAATGTGCTATGTGTGCTAAGGAGGTATTGCCAGGTTCTTTGGAGTTCAGAGAAAAAACATTCAGCCCAACCTGGTAATCCAGTAGAGCTCATTATTGAAGGGTGAGTCGGAGTTCAAGAGAAGAAAGTTGGGCAGAAACTTCAAAGCAAAGGAGAAACATGAGCAAAGTTACGGAGACTAGAAACAGCAGTCTTAGGTTATAAGGTATAAGATGGGAACTGGTGGGAGCTGAGACTTGATCTTGAAAGGTAGTGGATGTCAAGTGTGTCCATTGGGGTTTTTACTTGCAGACTACAGAGTGTACTTTTCATTCACTCTTTTAAGCAGAAAGGGGTTTATTATAAGATACTGGGTACCTTACAAAACATGTGAAAGGGCCAGTGAACCAACCTCAGATGCTGCTTAGCAAAGAACAGAGCAGCTATAGATGTATGTAACATGTGACTGTCATAGTGAAACATCTGCACAGTGCTGCAGAAGAACTGGATGCTTCTACTACCATACTTGGCCAAAGACCAGATTTTTAGCACAGTCATTATTTCATGTTGCTCACTTCTACCCTAAGTCTTGTGTGGGAGCGCCTGCTAGGAAGAAGCTAGGTCTCGTGGAGAACCTAGCTGCTAGGGAGTCTGGGAAATTTAGCTGTAAGATAGTCAAGCTAGAAGGGAGCAGGAGTGGGTGCTAAGTGAACCACCTCATAGTGTCTGCTGATTTTCAGTACAGTCAAGGGGTTTTGATGAATTATCTAGGCCATGGGGTGCCACTGAAAAGTGTTCAAAGCAAGGAGTAGTGTGGCCACATTTACATATTTATCACTGGGGCTATCATGTACAACATGGATTTAGGAGGGGCCAATTGGGGGCTATTGCAGTAGCGGGTAGGTCACAAATGATGAGAGTTGAAAAGGAAGCAGCAACAAAGTGAAAACTACCTGGAGGTAGAATTTAGCAGGAATTGGTGGTTGATTTACATATGAGAGAGTGGAGGGTGATACCCACGTGGATGTATCCACCATACAGTTGGTCATATTTAAATGGAGCTCATAGGAACTACTCTAGAGTGGATTTGGAATCATTAAAGGGAGGAGTGGGCCAAGAACAGGCCTCTGAGACCCACAGCCCCTGCCAGGCACATTGAACAGGTACCCATGGGTGAGATGGAAGGAGACGGAGAGGAGAGCATCTGAGAAGGCCAAGAGTAAAGAATAGCTCAAGAAGGGTTTGGCAGCCAACAGAGTTATGTGCAGATTAGAGATCCAGTGGGAAAGAGGAACAGGTTTTCTTTGGACTTAGTGTGTAGGGCAGCATCCTTTGCTGAAGCAAATTCAGGGGCCGTTTGTTGCATGCTTCTGGTGGGCTGCTAGTTAACACTTACCAAACCCTTTTTTTCCCCCCTGACTTTATTGAGGTATAATATACATAACATAAAATTCACCCATTTTGAGTGAGAATTTAGTGATTTTTGATGAGTTTACCAAGTTATACAGCCATCACCATAAATGTTTTAGAACATTTTTCTGACAACTTTATATATAAAGTTGTAATTCACATACCATACATTTCACCCAGAGTTCACAATTCAGTGTTTTTTAGTATATTCACAGATACATGCAGCCGATCACCAGTCAATTTTAGAACATAATCATACCCTCAAAAGAGGAACCTTGTACTCTAGCTGTTGCCCCTTCAGTTTTAGAACACATTACTCACTCCAATAAGAACCTCAGTATCTAAATACAATGAATCTCCATTCTCACCCCCCAGCAACCACTTAACTTTTTGCAGACAGAACTAAGACCAACACATGGATCTTAAAGGGATCCAGGCACCATGGACTAGTGGTGAAAGGCAGAGGAAAGTGGGGTCTATAGTTTGGGAAACACCTAGGTCAGCTAACCTAACACTGGTCATAGGAGGAGATGAAACAGAGGCAGTGGCACAGTTGGCAGGTGGGCTTCGAGCCTAGAGCCTTAGGAGAAAGCAGTTTCCTTGCTCATTTTTAGTTGTCTAAGAATATATAGATTCTTTAGACATGTTTCTTTTTACTGGTAGGAATGTAGCTACCACCTAGAGCCAGCTGAGATTCCGCTTTCAGAATCTAGAGACATCTTGGGAGCCAGGGAGCCAGCCACATTTTATTTTTCCCTTGAACATAACACAAGATCAATGGCTTTGCCTCATTCTCATTACTCTGTATTAGTTAAGCAGTGCTGCCACATCACTGTACAGGCATGTTTTCAGGAGGGCATATGGCCGACACCTAGTAAAAGGTGGGGCAGGAAGCACTTTGGGACTGGGCCTTTCAACCATGCTTTCAAGCTGTTCAAGGCCCACATGCTGCAATGAGAATTTAGCAGTGACTCCTTGTGGAGCAGGAATATGACATGCTTAACATACCCTTAAGGACCTCTCAGTTTTAATTATAAGTTTAATTTAGTACTATAAGCAGAATTTACCATCCAGAATTAAGGCTATTTCCATTTCCATTCTCTAATAAATAAAAACATTTGTTGAAACTTAAGTTGCTCTTCTCAGTGAAAAGTTTAGCAAGTCTTCTTTTGCTGACTCTAAACATATCCATCTCTGGTACCTAAAGCTTTCTCCTTCTGTGTTGGGCAGCAACCCTGCCCTGCCCTTATTTGAACTGAAATTGAAAGTGGCTGCTCAGACCAGACACAGTGGCTCACACCTGTAATTACAGCACTTTGGGAGGCCAAGGCAGGCAGATCACTTGCAGTCAGGAGTTCAAGACCAGCCTGGCCAACATGGTGACACCCCGTCGCTACTAAAATACAAAAATTAGCCGGCCGTGGTGGCACACGCTTGTGATCTCAGCTACTTGGGAAGCTGACGCAGGAGAATCACTTGAACCCAGGAGGGGGAGGTTGCAGTGAGCCAAGATTGCACCACTGCACTCCAGCCTAGATAGCAGAGCAAGACTGTCTCAAAAAAAAAAAAAAGAAAGTGGCTCCTGGGGAGGGATAGCATTAGGAGAAGTACCTAATGTAGATGACGGGGGGGATGGATGCAGCAAACCACCATGGTGTATGTATACCTGTGTAACAGTCCCGCACGATCTGCACATGTACCCCAGAACTTAAAATTAAAAAAAAATTTTTTTAAATAGCTCCTCAGATTTGGCCCCTTATATTTGCCCACTGCCTTGCAGCCTTGTACTTCATATTGCCAGCCTGGTGTTGATATGACTTGGTGCCCCATCCCTGAAGCTGCCTCCCTCGTTACTCATTTTATTGCTGAGAGAGGAAGTAGGTGATTCACAATCCTTACATCAAGTGGTTTTCACCTACCTAGGACTTCTCAAGTGAACATACATTTAAACAATTGGGTTGAAAAGATGTATAATTAGAACAGTAAAGACTGAAAAAAAAAAAAACTGCAGCCAGTTGTTAGTTTTTCAGAGGCTCCTTATCTGTTGAGTGATACCCCCAGGCTCCCTTGCTTCTTGTCTCCCACTGCCTGTGATGGAGAAGCCTCTCCTCAAACACTGGGAGCTGCTTCACCCTACTCAACAGGCTATTACCAGAAAGATTCTACACCTGGGTAAAGCATCCTCAAGGAAATAACCCATTGTCCTTCCCAGAGTAAACCAGCTTCATCCCTAGAACCACCACATATGCTTTTCCCCTGGTAAGTTCTTACCTGTTAACACTAAAACCTACGTTGTCGGCTGCTGATAATGCATCAGAAACAGGGTCTAACCTAGGATTCGGTATTTGGATTTCTTATTCCAGTATTTATTAATAATTCAATTTGAGAAGACTACCTAGACCATTTGAGTTTTGTAATCTCTAATTCCTAGCTCCAAAGCTAATCCACTTGGTAATATCTAGACTGGAAATCCTTGTTAAGTACCTGGACCTTTTCACAAGGGAGGCTTTGTTAACTGGTTGGAATCAGACTGGAGAATTTCATTTCTATTCATTTTTGATTTTCTCTTTCTTTTTCCTTCCTTCCCCGCACCCTAGGGCTACCAAGAAAAAAACAAATTCATTGCCGCACAAGGTAAAGTAATGACAACTTTTTACTCTTCGATTTAGCCATGACTCCATAATGGGTTTGGGTTTTGTCTTCCAAATGCTGAATGGATTAACCAGAATGCTGTAGTTTTTCTGTAATTTTTACCACCTGAAAGAATTGTAATCCATTATACAGGCTTGCAACTAACAGCCTTCATCTTGATGACTTAGTATCCAGGGATCCATTAAAAGAAGTCTTTTTGTATATGTATATTAAAAAGACTGGAAAAGGCTCTGTACACAAAACACAGTCTAATAAGGCCCTCTGTCCTTGGGGCTAATTAACCTTAGGTTCCAGCCATGTTGCTCAGAGTTCAAATTAAGAATCAGTTTCCGGAGGAGAGATCCAAGATGGCCGATTGGCTGGCGGCAGCTCGGGAGTGTGGCTCCCAGTGAAGGCGCAGAGAACGAGTGAACGCGCACTTTCCAACGAATTTTTGTTGCCCACAGACCGGGAGATTCCCGGCGGAGGAGCCGCACGGGTCGCCAGTGCAACTCTTTTGGCCGGCACGGCTGTTTTGCCAGTGCCCCAGCGCGGCGCTTCCCGGTGCAGAGTATGCGGACGGACGGGCTTGGCTGGTCCCATCCCCACAAGGAGAACAGCGGTTGGAGGTGCTGAGGACTGAGAGTTTCACAGCAAGCACAGCAAACCCGGGAGTGTCTGGCTCTGTGGGGAACGGGCATCCGCCAAGGGAAAACTAAGAAGCAGAAAGAACTTCATCACCGGGCAGAGAGAGATCCGGGATGGCCATGTAGCAGCAGCTCGGGGTTGTGGCTCCCAGTAAAAGCACAGAGAGTGAGTGGACACCGCAATTGCAGACGAGTTTTTGATGCCCACAAACTGGGAGATTCCCGGCGAGGGAGCCACACAGGTCGCCAGTGCGACTCTTTTGGCCGGTGCGGCTCTTTTGCCGGCACCCCGGCGCGGCACTTCTCGGTGCGGAGTATGCAGGACTGGGTGCCCTTTTGGTCGGGCTCCGCTGGTCCCATCCCCACAAGGAGAACAGCCATTGGAAGCGCTGAGGACTGAGAGCAAGCACAGCCAAGCACAGCTGAACCCGGGAAAGCCCAGCTCTGTGGGGAAGGGGTGTCCACCGAAGGAAAACTAAGAAACAGAAAAAACTTCATCACCAACAAGCCGTACGTCCACTCAGAGATCCAATCTGAAAGTCGGCAATTACAAAGACGACAGGTGGATAAATCCACAAAAATGGGAAGAAACCAGTGCAAAAAGGCTGAGAACACCCAAAATCAGAATGCCTCTCCTCCTACAGGAGATCGCAGCTCCCCATCAGCAAGAGAACAAGGCCTGACGGAGGATGAGTGTGATGAACTCACAGAATCAGGCTTCAGAAGGTGGATAATAAGAAACTTCTGTGAGCTAAAAGAACATGTTCTAACCCAATGCAAAGAAACTAAGAACCTCGAAAGAAGATTTAATGAAATGCTAACAAGAATGGACAACTTAGAGAAGAATATAAGTGAATTGATGGAGCTGAAAAACACAACATGAGAACTTCGCGAAGCATGCAAAAGTTTCAACAGCCGAATTGACCAAGCAGAAGAAAGGATATCAGAGGTCGAAGATCAACTCAATGAAATAAAACGAGAAGGCAAGATGACAGAAAAAAGGGTCAAAAGGAATGAACAAAGTATCCAAGAAACATGGGACTATGTGAAAAGACCTAATCTACATTTGATAGGTGTACCTGAATGTGATGAAGAGAATGAATCCAAGCTGGAAAATACTCTTCAGGATACTATCCAGGAAAACTTCCCCAACCTAGCAAGGCAGGCCAATATTCAAGTCCAGGAAATACAGAGAACACCACAAAGATATTCCTCAAGAAGAGTAACCCCAAGACACATAATCGTCAGATTCATCAGGGTTGAAATGAAGGAGAAAATGCTGAGGGCAACCAGAGAGAAGGGTCGGGTTACCTACAACGGGAAGCCCATCAGACTCACAGCAGATCTCTCAGCAGAAAGCCTACAAGCCAGAAGAGAGTGGGGGCCAACATTCAACATCCTTAAAGAAAAGAACTTTCAACTTAGAATTTCATATCCAGCCAAACTAAGCTTCATAAGTGAAGGAAAAATAAAATTTTTTGCGAACAAACAAGTACTCAGAGATTACATCACCAGCAGGCCTGCTTTACAAGAGCTTCTGAAAGAAGCACTACACATAGATGGGAACAACCAGCATCAGCCATTCCAAAAACATATCAAAAGGTAAAGAGCATCACCATAATGAAGGATCTACATCAACTAATGGGCAAAACAGCCAGCTAGCATTACCAGAAGCTGCAATTTTCATCTCTGATAAAACAGACTTTAAAACAACAAAGAACACAAGAAACAAAGAGGGACATTACATGGTGGTGAAAGGATCAATGCAACAAGAAGAACTAACAATCCTAAATATATACGCACCCATTACAGGAGCACCCAGATACATAGGGCAAGTTCTTAATGACTTACAAAGAGACTTAGACTCCCACACAATAATAGTGGCTGACTTTAACATTACACTGTGAATATTAGACAGATCAACAAGATAGAAAATTAACAAGGATATCCAGGACTTGAACTCAGACCTGGAACAACTAGACTTAACAAATATTTACAGAACTCTCCTCCCCAAATCCACAAAACATACATTTTTCTCAGTATCACACTATACCTATTTTAAAAGTGACCACATAATTGGAAGTAAATCACTCCTCAGCAATTGCACAGCATTTCACAGGTTTAAATAAAATATTGATTGGCTGCTTATTTGATCTTTTCATCCCCTATTCCTTCCTGTCTCCATTGTTAAGCACAATTATTGGCATAAAAGAGGTCTTTAATACCCATTTTTAGACTGCATTCTAGCCTGGGCAATAAAACAAGAATCCCATTTTCTCTCCCTTTCTCTTCCTCTTTCTTTCTCTCTTTCATTCTTTTTTCTTTCTTTCTTTTGCTGTTTCTTTCTCCTTTTCTCTCTTTTTCTAAAAAAAATTTAAAAAATAAAAGAAAAGAATCAGTTTCCAGAGAGAATCAGCCACCTCCCAGGGTCCAAGCTGGTTCTTCTCCTCCCCCAGCTCGTGGGCCTGAGCCTCACCATTATTCACAGATAGGTGGCCTAGGAACCCTCAAAGCACGGACCCAGCACTGTATCCCTTATGTGTTCTACACACATCTCCAGGCCTGCTGTTCTCACAAGTGTCTTCACTGTTGGAACCCTAGCGAAAACATCTGGATATTTGCAGCATTAAAAAGTAATTGAGGCTGGGCACCGTGTCTCACGCCTGTAATCCTAACACTTGGTTGGGAGGGCAAGACAGGAGGATCGTTTGAGCCCAGGAGTTAAAGATCAGCCTGGTCAACATAGTGAAACCCCATCTCTACTAAAAATACAAAAAATTAGCCAGGCCTGGTGGCATGCACCTGTGATC
>PVKP010035420.1:0-23312 GCA_004027715.1 Plecturocebus donacophilus | reverse complement strand
CTAAAAATACAAAAAAAAAAAAAAAAAAATTAGGTGGGCATGGTGGAAGGCACCTGTAATCCTAGCTATTCAGGAGGCGGAGGCAGGATAATCACTTGAATCTGGGAGGTGGAGGTTGCAGTGAGCCAAGATCGCGCCACTGCACTCTAGCCTGGGTGACAGAGCAAGACTCTATCTCAGAAAAAAAAAAAAAAAGCATTGTGTATTTTTTGAGGTGTTTCCAGAGGAGGTGAGTGTGTGGGCCTGAGTGCACTGGGTGGGGAAAATGTGCCCTCCGTGTTGGTGGGTACCATCCAACCAGCTGGGAGCCCAGAGAGAACAAATTCAGGAGTCAAACTGACTTTGACAGAGAGCTGGGACAGACTTTTCTGCTGCTACCTTGGGCATCAGATCTGCTCCAGCCTCACTGGTCTGGGCTCCAGGACTTACACCAGTGGCTCCCCAGGTCCTGAAGCATTTAGCTTTGTACTGAGAGTTACACCATCAACTCCCCTGGTTCTGAGGCCTTCAGACTCAAACTGAACCACGAAGCTACCATCACCTCAGGGTCTCCAGCTTGCAGATGGTCTATCATAAGACTTCTGAGCCCCTATAATCATGTAAGCCAACCCTGCTAATAAATTCCCTCCCATCTATCTATATCCATATTCTGTTGGTTCTGTCTCCCTGGATGTTGGAAACAGATGCTTGGTGCTGCAAAGAAAAATTAGCTCTGAGACAAAGAATCTCTCAGCAAGTCAATCTTTACTTTCTGCAGAAAGGGTGCTCCTGTTAGTCATCCTGCTACGAGAGTACAATGAATACAGGAAAAGCAGACATATTTATCCCTTATGCATTGGAGGTCATCCTTACTGCTGTGTCTGATCTCCATTGGCTGGAGCCAAGCCTCACAATCTAAAACTGAACTTAATTGGCTAATAATTTAAAACTTTAGTAAACAGGTAAAAGCAATGGAGAACAAAAAGGAAGTCCAAATAAGGAAGGGGCATAGCCTGTGAGCTGGGATGTACCTGTGAGCACGTCCAGCATAGGTATCTTGGTTAAAGCACAAGGACATAGAATGTACTACGTGCCTGTGAGCATGTCTAACAGCTACATAGGATAGGGCTTAACAAAGAGCTACTAGTAAAAAGCAAGAAGGCTGTGAAGAAAGTCTTTAAGAGACTATTATTTCTAACATTTATTATTATTATTCTTTAACAAGAACGGAAACTTGGAAGAGGAACTTTTCTACTCCCCATACTGCAGAACCCTGATTAATACAGATTTGGTACTGGGGAAGCCAAATATCATTCCTTCTTACTGTATTCCTTATGGCACAGAGGAAGAGATCTGTGAAACTATCCCCTTGAAAAAAAGGCCATATTATATGTCTGAGGCTACTATGGTGAAAGATAAAAGGCTAATTATTATCTGTGCTTCAAAAGCAGAAAATCACTTGATTGCAAGGGCCAAGCAATAACCTGACTTTGAAATGGTCAGCACCTGCAAAATTAGCAGCCCAGAGCAAGTGTTTTGAAGATTGCAGAAGAAATGAAAACGCAGGTGAAAAAGAAAATACAAGAAATCTCCTCTGCCAAATTATTCCACCATGTACGACTTCTGCCCCTCCACACAGTGCCACCAAATCGCTGTGCTATGTATTTCGCCTTGGCGTCATTTCCAATACTAGAGGTATAAATCGTGTAAATACTTTTAGAGAGCTCTAATTCATTTTCTGCAGTTTCTGGGGGAAGTTAACTCCAGGAAAGTGCATGCTCACAGTGACTTCCTGGGTAAGCATTGTGTGTGTACATCAAAACGTCAAGCCTTCTTCGATAAATGAAGAGATGTTCTTTTAGTACACCTGAATTTGTGAAAGAAACTTCTGGAGGCTGTGACTCTTCGGGCCACCGTATATGTAGTGCTGACCCATTGTGGTTTTCTTTTTTTTTTTTTGAGGTTAAGTCTCGCTCTGTCGCCCAGGCTGGAGTGCAGTGGCACGGTCTCAGCTCATTGCAACCTCCACCTCCTAGGTCCTGTTTCAAGTGATTCTCCTGCCTTGGTCTCCCAAGTAGCTGAGATTACAGGTGTGTGCCACTACGCCCAACTAATTTTTGTATTTTTAGTAGAGACGGGGTTTCACCATGTTGGCCAGTCTTGAACTCCTGACCTTGTGATCCACCTACCTCGGCCCCCCCAAAGTGCTGGGATTACAGACATGAGCCACCATGCCTGGCCCCCATTATGGTTTTTAATGGATCTTATCAAAAGACTTAGGTTGTCTGTCACAGTGCTTCAGATGACCACGGTGATGCAGCTGGATGCACACAATTACAAACCAGAGTGATATGCATTCATACATTTTGCTTTTCGACCTATTTCTTTATGAATACAGTTTGTCTGTTCATAACTGTTGACCCGTGTGACTATCATTACTATAACTGTTTATGCTTGCAAAAATATGCATGTTATTATTGTCTATTTTATTGTGTAGAGTGGCCGATGAAGTGCCTATGGTGTTTTTGTGTGTTTCTCAAATAAATCCTCTTTAAAAATATAAACAAGTTTATTTTTTTCTTTTCAATATAGGTTACGGTTTTTCACCCAGGCTGGAGTGCAGTGGCGCAATCATAGCTCACTACAGCATTGACCTCCTGGACTCTGGGACTACACGTGAGCACCACCATGCCTGGCTAACTTTTGTATTTCTTTTTTTCTTTCTTTTTTTTTGGATAGAGTCTTGCTCTGTTGCCCAGGCTGGAGTCAGAAGCATGATCTTGGCTCACTGCCACCTCTGCCTCCTGAGTTCAAGCAATTCTCCTGCCTCAGCCTCCTGAGTAGCTGGGACTGCAGGCCCTTGCCACCACACCTGGCTAATTTGTATTTTTAGTAGAGATGGGGTTTCACCATATTGGCTAGGCTGGTCTCGAACTCCTGATCTCATGATCTTCCTGCTTCGGTCTCCCAAAGTGTTGGGATTACAGGTGTGAGCCACCATGCGCGGCCCATGTTTTTGTAGAGATGGGGTCTCACTACGTTGTCCAAAGTGGTCTTAAGCTTCTGGCCCCAAGCAATGCTCCCACCTTGGTCTCCCAAAGAACTGGGCTTACCCGTGTGAGCCACTGTGCCTGGCTAAACAAATGTATTTTAAAGACTTTTTAAAAGATGGTCTTTTCCAGAATTATATTTTAGAGGTTGTGATCTTTTGGTGTTGTGATTTTTGGGATTTTAGACTATAGGGATGTTATTCTTTTTTGATTTCAACATTGGGAATTACAGCATTTAGGATTGTGTCTTTTGGGGTTATGACCCAAAACCCCCAGTCCTCCTGATTTATTTACTCATTCATTCATTTACTCATGACTCATTTGTCTGTTCATTGAACAAATATTAATCAGTGCCTACCTGATGACAGGTGTGGTGCTATTGTGGGCTGAGCAACTAAGGTGCTCATGGCAAAAGGTGCTGTTGAAAATCAGGAAGGGCTTGGGTCAGGATCTGAAAGTGCTGGCCTCAGGGCTGCACATCCTCCTAAAAGCAGGAAGATCCAACAAACAGCCACTCAAATTTTCCCCCTAAAGTTTTTTTTGTTTTGGGAAAAATTAATTCTCTGCAGAAAAGTTATAAGAACAATATAATGATCAGCCGTATTAGCCCCTATTTTTTTTGATAGGGTCCTGCTGTGTTGCCAGACTGGAGTGCAGCCGCACCGTCATGGCTCACTGCAACCTCTACCTCCCAGGTTCAAGCAATCCTCCCACCTCAGCCTCCCGAGTAGCTCAGGAGTACAGGTGCACACCACAACACCTGGCTAATTTTTGTATTTTTTTTTTGGTAGAAGCAGGGTCTTACCATGTTGCCCAGGCTGCTCTTGGACTCCTGGGCTCCAGTGATCTGCCCACCTCAGCCTCCCAAAGCACTGGGATTACAGGTGTGAACCACTGCACCCAGCCCATATTACCCTCTACCAGTGGTTTTTCTGTTGTAATTGGGCAGAGGGTTAAGCTGTTAGCTCCTAGACACCACCTTGAGGTGTAGCTCAGGGATTTGACACACCAGAGCAAGTAAAATTCAGCAGCTCGATCCACACATGTAACTCACACACAAGCCTCTGAAGCTGCCCACTATTCACTCCTTTCTCCCTCAATTCATTTATCCATTTAATAGACATTTAACTTCATGCCTACTCTGCAGCAGGTGCTGGGCACTGGATGTTACAGTAACAATAAGAGTATCATATGGATGTATACATTTTCAAAACTCATTAAACTGTTCACTCAAAATTGGCACACTTGTTGTATGTAATTATGCTTTGATGACATTGCTTGAAAAAGTTCTTAGGGACCTGCATTCACGTAAAGTCAAAGCTGGACCTTGGAAAAAAAGTAAAAAACAAAAAAGTAAAAAGAAAGTGATTTGCATTCACATAGTGGAGTATTACATCTCCAACAAAAAGGAGGCAGGATATATTACTAATTTGGAACAATCTTCAAGATGCAGCAAGTGGAAAATACAAAATGCCTTACAATGTGCACAGTCGATAAAATCTATTTATGTCCATGAAATCGTGGCTTTCCTCACTGTGCGTTTGGTCCAGCCTCTGCCAACTCACCACCACTCTAAAGGGAGTTTTCAGCAGAGCGACGTGGTCAACCTGTACTCTACCTCATTGATTTTCTTTTTGGAGATAGTCTTTCTCTGTCACCCAGGCTGGAGTGCAGTGGCAAAATCTCAGTGCACTGCAAACTCTGCCTCCTGGGTTTAAACAATTCTTGTGCCTCAGCCTCCTGAATAGCTGCAATTACAGGTGGCTGCCACCAAGGCTGGCTAATGTTTTTGTACTTTTAGTAGAGATGGGGATTCACCATGTCGGTCAGGCTGGTCTCGAACTCCTGACCTCAGGTAATCTGCTTCGGCCTCCCAAAGTGCTGGGATTACAGGCATGAGCCATTGTGCCTGGCCATGTCTCATTTTGAGGAGAGTTGTTTTAGTTGCTGTGGGGAGGCTGGACCGGAGGCAGGGAGGCCAGGGAAGAGGCTGCTGTGGGCACCCAGGCAAGACACAGTGGACCACAGTGATGGTGATGAAGTGGACCAGTGTAGTCAGAGCACAGAGCTAGTGTGAACGTGATCATCTGCTGGACATATGTGTGTGTACATGAGGGTGTATGTATTAGTCTGTTCTCATACTGCTATAAATAAATACCCGAAACTGGGCAATTTATAAGAAAAGAGGTTATTCATTTACTTACTTATTATTTTTTTTTTTTAGACAGAGTCTCACTCTGTCACCCAGGCTGGAGTACAGTGGCGCGATCTTGGCTCACTGCAACCTCTGCCTCCCGGCTTCAAGTGATTCACCTGTCTCAGCCTCCCAAGTAGCTGAGATTACAGGTGCCTACAATGCCCAGCTAATTTTTTTCTATTTTTAGTAGAGACAGGGTTTCACCATGTTGGCCTGGCTGGTCTCGAACTCCTGGCCTCAAGTGATCTGCTCGCTTCGGCCTCTCGAAGTGCTGGGATTACAGTGTGAGCCACTGCAGCTGGCTAGAATAGAGGTTTTCTTTGGCTCACAGTTCTGTGAGGTGCACAGGCTTCTGCTTCTGGGGAGTCCTCAGGAAACTTACAATCATGGCGGAAAGGTGAAGGGGAAGCAGGCACATCTTGCATGCCAGGAGCAAGTGGAAGAGAGTGAAGCGAGAGGCGCCACACACTTTTAAACAATTCTGTCACTAGACAGCACTAGGGAGATGGTGCTAAACCATGAGAAACTGCCATTGTCATCCAGTCGCCTCCCACCAGGCTCCATCTCCAACACAGATGATTACAATTCAACATCAGATTTGAGTGGGGACACAGAGCCGAGCCATATCAGACATCATATCCGTAGCATTTATGGGTTTTGACCTAGCCTCAGAAGTCACACAGTGTCACTTCTGCCTCATTCTACTGGTCAAGGTGGTCACAGAGGCCAGCCCAGTTTCAAGGGGAGAAGATGCAGCCCCCGTGGCTTTACTTTAAGAACAGTGGGTGGAATGGGAGATATGGCTGTGGCTGCTTTTGGGAAACATGATCTGCCCTGAGATAGGAGAGGGGTAGTGGCCAGTGAGACAAGGGATTTGGGGGAATCCTCTGCCAATTTCACCAAGGGCCTGTGTGATCAATTTATAGAAAGGAAAGCCCACAGAAGAGGCACGGCTCCTGGTGCAAATCCCAGCTTATTCAGGAACTCCCAAAGTGAGCTTTTCCACTTCATAACAAGCTGGCAAGTGTGATGCACGCTTGCGGCGTGGTCAGCATGTCCGTTACTCAACACGGCTAGTTGCATTTGGTCAGGTCTGCTGCAAACCCCTCTGCACATCTTAACAATTGAGCGTAGGCTTTGTGCCTGATGTACCCACCTTGTTATAAGGGTTGCTGCTGTCTGGAGCTGACTGGGTGCTGGGCCACAGTGGGCAGATTCTGTAGAAGGGTGTTGCCGTAAAGGAGAAAAGTCTGAGAAAGCCCAACAACCCAGAAACCCAATGTTTATTGAGGGAATGTGCCCCATTTTCTGGCTGGGACTCAGTGAGCTATCTGGGGTGATGGCTGGAGGAATACCTGCTGTTGGAGGACGACCCAGTGGGGTTGGTGTCGGCTTGGGACCTGCCCCTGGGCAGGGCGTGCTGCAGGCTTATACATCATACTCAGGGGATTTAGCAAAGTCAGCCTCTGATTTAGAGAAATTTCATCATTCTGTCCAGGTAAACATTGCACGTTCATGACATTTTCATTTTTGGTCATTTTCCACTCAAACTGCCAACACATTGTGTCTATATATTTTTTTCCATCTGCAAAATCGCTTTTCCTTTCCTAACTACCTGACAGGGATATAAAATGCCTGGAAAGTACTTTTTGTTCATCAGAAAAAAGGCACTACCAAAATAGAAGGCTATACAATTGTAAAAATGGTGATTGGGAAATTGAGAATAAAGGCTTTATGGAATAGTCATGGTAGTGAATATTTGTGGTAAAATAATTGTTAGAGCAGACTAATTATAGAACCAAGACTATTCAGGGATGAGAGGCAAAGCTATGCTGGGGGGAAGATGAGAAGAAAATTGGGTTGGGTACAGTAGCTCATGCTTGTAATCCCAGCACTTTCGGAGGCTGAGGCAAATGGATCACCTGAGGTCAGGAATTCGAGACCAGCCTGGCCAACATACAGAAACCCTGTTTCTACAACAATGCAAAAATTAGCCGCGTGTGGTGGCGTGCACCTGTAGTCCTAGCTACTCAGGAGGCTGAGGCAGGAAAATCGCTTGAACCCAGGAAGCAGAGGTTGCAGTGAGCTGAGACTGGTCCACTGCACTCCAGCCTAGGTGACAGAGTGAGACTCCATCTTAAAAAAAAAAAAGAAAAGAAAAAAAAGAAGAGAATTGGTGAACAGAGAAAGTAGAAAATACAGCAGGAAAGAAATATTTATGCTTGTCATCTTTTATATTAGTGGCATCTGAAATGTCACATGTAGAATGAAAAAGAGTTGCTTGGAAAGGAAAGTGGCCATTGTTGAATAAGAATAATTTATTTTAAATTTGTGTGTGTGTGTGTATATATATATATATATATATATATATATATATATATATATATATTTGTTTTTTGAGACGGAGTCTCACTCTGTCTCCCAGGCTGGAGTGCAATGGCATGATCTCGGCTTACTGCAACCTCTGTCTCCCGGGGCAAGCAATTCTCCTGCCACAGCTTCCTGAGTAGCTGGGATGACAGCCACGCACAACCATGTCTGGCTAATTTTTGTATTTTTAGTAGAGACAGGGTTTCATCATGTTGGTCAGGCTGGTCTTGAGCTCCTGGCCTCGTGATCTTCCCACCTCGGCCTCCCAAAGTGCTGGGATTACAGACATGAGCCACTGCACCCGGCCAAATTTTTGTATTTTTGTATATGTCAGTTTTATTGAGATATAATCTATATCTTGTGAAATTCACTCCTTTCAGTGTGCAGTTTTATGAATTTTGAAAAGGTTGTATAGTCACAGAACCTCCTGACAATGAAGATCTAGACCATTCTGTCAGCCGGCCAAAGCTTTCTGTCTGTACTCACCATCTTGTCCCCTCCTCAATCTACTGTAATCCATCTTCTGTCCCCGTCATCCCACTAAAAATTCTCTGATCAAGGCCAGAGATGACCAAATCTACTGGACATCTTTAAGATATACTTTAGATGTTTATTCAATCTAGTGGGGTTGAGAAGAAGGTGAGATGTAGGTGAAATCATGCCCCACAGAGTTTTTTTTTTTTTTGAAAACAATAACAAATTCTTGAGTCTGCAGGATGGCAGATGAGAAAAGAACAACTTTCTGAAACACTGAAGCCCCCTCTGCTTATGGGATTAAAGAAATGGCTGGCATTCGTTAGAACCAAGATGGCAGACCGGAATTTGTGCGGAACAAGCTTGCTGCCATCACAGCCTGAATTTGCACTGCATGTTTTATACTCACGCCCCTTGAATTTGCACATGTAACCCATGAGGAAACATGAAGAGATAACTGCACATGCCCAGGGGCTTTCCAGGCTGCCCGTTTCCTTCCACCAAGCACCTGCTAATCCCAGAATCCATCCCCCGAAGCTATTCTAATAAAATGATTGAAGGCTAGCACAGGGAGACAGATCTGAGTTGGACTCCTGTCTCCTTGGGAGTTGAGTTTCTATTTATTTGTAATATATATATTATGATATATTATAAAATATATACATCTATTTTATATATATATATTTGTGGGTTTGATTTTTTTGAGGTGGATTCTTGCTCTGTCGCCCAGGCTGGAGTGCAATGGCTTGATCTTGGCTCACTGCAACCTCCGCCTCCTTAGTTCAGGTGATTCTCCTGACTCAGCCTCCCGCGTAGCTGGGATTACAGGCACCCATCATCATGCCTGGCTAATTTTTATATTTTTAGTAGAGACAGGGTTTCACCATATTGTCCAGGCTTGTCTTGAACTCCTGACCTCAGGTGATCCACCCACCTCAGCCTCCCAAAGTGTTGGGATTAAAAGTGCAAGTCACCGCACCCTGCCTATTTATACATATACATATATTTAAATTTAGAAATGGAGTCTCACTCTGTTCTCCAGGCTGGAGTGCAGTGGTGCCATCATAGCTCACTGCAGCCTCAAATTCCTGGGCTCAAGCGATCCTTCTGCCTGAGCCTCCCAAGTAGCTGGGACGACAGTCATGTGCCACCATTTTTGGCTAATTTTTGTATTTTTTATAGAGATAGGGTCTCATTGTGTTGCCCTGGCTGGTTCAAACTCCTGGTCTCAAGTGATCCTCCTGTCTCAGCCTCCCAAAGTGCTGGAACTACAAGCATGAGTCATTGTAGCCAGCCTATTTTTAAAAAATATTGTATGTATTTTTTGTTTGTGGAAATATACTTCCTCCATTTTCAGACCCCAGGATTAGGTGGATTCGGTCCTGACCCTCATCCCCAGGGGCAGAAATTGGCCCCAGCTTGGCCAATCAGCTGATTCAATTTCCCTTGCCATAATAATTGATTGGTTCAGTGATATGGAAGTAACCTGGGTTGATTTAATGAGTGTCAGCTTTGAGACTTCTGCTGACACTATTGGTAAAGCGATGTCTTTTATTTGCTGGGACTGCTTAGTCTGTGGGTTATAAGCCCAAGGCCACTGAGAGCCACCACATGAAGAAAGCCTATGTGAGACTTGAGAACATTATTTGGGAGCCTGGATCAAGCCATCCCTGAATCCATAGACATTGTGTCCCCACTTCTGGGTCTGAGGTGCAGAAGATTAAGATAATCATGCCCTTCAGTTTGTGGCATCGTTATCTTAATAATCTGGTCTGTACCAGGCCCTTCTCTTGTTTTATTTTAAAATGTATTCTCTTTTGTCCCTACATTTGGTTCCCCCCACCAAAGGCAATCATTGTAATATATTTAATTTGTAACTTTTGGTTTATATGTATTATTTTGAACACACATATTTTTATTGCATATAAATATTATGCTATCATTCTTTTTCTGTTTCTTTGTTTGGCATAGTCAAAATACAAAAATTAGCTGGGTGTGGTGGTGCATGCCTGTAAACCCAAATACTCAGGAGGCTGAGGCAGGAGAATCACTTGAACTTGGGAAGTGGAGGTTGCAGTGAGCTGAGATCCCACCACTGCACTTCAGCCTGGGTGACAGAGTGAGACTCCATCTCCAAAAAAGGAAATAAATAATTAGGAATAATAAGCAAAATAAATAAATAATAATAAACATCATGATTATTTGTGACATTAATAATAAATAATGTAATAATATTAATACTTAATAAATATCTATTTATTATTCATTATTATTAATTGCTTATTTTGGTCTTGAGCTCCTGACCTCATGATCTGCCCACCTCAACCTCCCAAAGTGCTGGGATTACAGGCGTGAGCCACCATGCCCAGCCTAATTGCTTATTTTGGTTATGCCAGAAATATATCTCACGTAATAAATAATAAATAAAAGATATAACTTTGTCTATGCCAAAATAGCTTCAGTCTTATAGACTATGCTTTCAAGATGCATCTCCACTGCTATGTGTACACAGCTTCAGTGGCCTCTAACTGCTGTTTGGTATTCCATGGTGACCACCCTAGCATCTTACCTGTCCACCCCACAGGGATGGATTCATGGACCGTGCCTAAGTCCCCATCACCAAAAAACACTGCCACAAAAGATCTTGAATGTGGGCCTGCTGGATCTGTGAGTGAATTCCTTGCGAAACAGATCCAGGAGTGAAGTTGCAAAGCCATAGGGTGCCTATATTCGTGCACTCTCACATGGCTATAAAGGACTATCTGAGACTGGGTAATTTACACAGAAAAAAGGTTTCTGTATACATAACAGTTCCACAGGCTGTACAGAAAGCATGGCTGGGGAGGCCTCAGGAAACTTACAATTATGGTGGAAGGGGAAGGGGAAACAGGTACGTCTTACATGGCCGGAGCAGGAGGAAGACAGAGAACGGGAGGTGCCACACACTTATAAACAACCAGGTCTCCTGAGAACTCATTCACTCTCTCGAGAACAGCAAGGGGGAAATCTGCCCCATGATCCAGTCACCTTCCACCGGGCCCCTCCTCCAACATTAGGGATTCGAATTTGACCTGAGATTTGGGTGGGGACAGGAATCTAAACCACATCAGCACTTTTCCTTAGTTAAGCAGTGCTGTGCTATTCTTCAGAACAGCTGCACAAGTCCATACTCTCACCTGCGGTGCCTGAGGACCCCCTCCTGCCCACGCTTGGCATCATTAAATGTGCCAATTTTTGCCAGTCTTGTAGGTCCAGAATGACATAATTTTACTGATTAATGTTAGTTTATCTGCTTATGGATGAATTTGGGCCTCTCTCTTTATATGCTTGTTAACCTGTGGGTTTCATCTTCTGTCTTTCATCTGTTCATGTCTTTTGCTCATTTTTCTATGTGAGATTCTTCTCATTTTGCTTTTTAAATTTATTATTAATCTCTTTTTGTAGAGATGGGGTCTTGCTCTGCTGTCCAGGCTGGTCTCGACCTCCTGGCCTCAAGTGATCCTCTTGCCTGGGCCTCCCTAAGTGCTGGGATTACAGGCCTGAACCACCATGCCCAGCCCAGGGTCAGTCTTAGAGTGGGCTCTGTTCTGTTCCTTGGCTACCCACCGTGCCTCTCCTCTTTTTGTTTTATTGATTTCTGGGAGTTTCTTGAATATCCGAAGTCCCCATCCCTTGTCTGTTTTATGCAAATAACTACTCCCATTCTGTCACCTGTCAGTTAATATTGTGTGTGGTAGGTCAAGCATGGTGGCTCATGCCTGTAATTCCAGTATTTTGGGAGGCCCAGGAAGGCAGATCACTTGATGTCAAGAATTGAAGACCAGCCTGGTCAACATGGTGAAACCCCATCTCTACAAAAAATACAAAAAATTAGCTGGGTGTGGTGGTGCGCACCTGTAGTCCCAGCTACTCAGGAGGCTGAGGCAGAAGAATTGCTTGAACCTGGGAAGCGGAGTTTGCAGTGAGCTGAGATTTAGCCACTGCACTCCAGCCTGGAGACAGAGAGAGACTTTATCTCAAAAAAAAAATCATGGTATTCTTCATTGAACAGAAACATTTAATTTGGTATAGTTAAATCCATCAATTTATTTCTCTTATGGGTTATGTTTCTAAAGTTTAAGGTCTTACCCAAACATAGTTCATAAAGATAGTTTCCTCCAGTCTTGGTTTTGACTATCTTTCCCAATAGACATTGAATGATATTGGAGGCTATCTTTGAATGCAACATCAGGCAGGATGCAATTGGAGAATCAGTCTTCTCAATGCCATCGCCACTACTTTCTTTTTCTTTTTAAGACTGGGTCTTGCTATGTCACTCAGGCTTGAGTGCAGTGGCACAGTCTTGGCTCACTGCAACCTCTGGCTCCCAGGCTCAAGTGAGTCTTGTGCCTCAGCCTCCTGAGTAGCTGGGATTACAAGCATGCGCCACTACACTTGGCTAATTTTTTGTAATTTTAGTAGAGACAGGGTTTATGTTGGCTGGGCTGGTCTCAAACTCCTGGCCTAAAGTAATCCGTCTGCCTTGGCCCCCAGAGTGCTGGGATTGCAGGAGTGAGCCACCACGCCTGGTTCCCAGTGCCATTTACTAAATAGCCAGCCCTCCTCACATTGATTGGTGGGAAGGTCCCTTGGATATGTTAATAATTTGGACATTGTCCCCTCCAAATCTCATGTTGAGCTCTAATCCCCAATACTGGAATTAAGGCCTGGTGGGAGGTGTTTGGATCATGGGGACAGATTCCTCAGGGCTTGGTGCTGTCCTCGTGATAGTGAGTGAGTTCTCACCAGATCTGGTTGTTTAAAAGCATGTGGCATCTTGCTGCATTCTTGCTCCTGCTTTTGCCATGTGAGATGCCTGCTCCAATTTTGCCTTCCACCATGATTGAAAGCTCCCTGAGGCCTCCCCTGTAGCAGCAGATGCTGGCACCATGCTTCCTGTACAGTCTGCAGAACCATGAGCCAATTAAACCTCTTTTCTTTATAAATTACCCAGTCTCAGGCATTCCTTTACAGCAACACAGGAATGACCTAATGCCCCCTGAAGGGTGCATTAAGATAGAATATGGTCCTAGACATGACCCCTGGGTTTCTATTCTGCTTCACTGGTCTATTATTCTGATCTTGCACCAATAGAGTTTTTTTTTTTTTTGGACAGAGTCTCACTTTTTCACCCAGGCTGGCATGATCTTGGCTCACTGTAACCTCCACTTCCTGGGTTCCAATGATTCTCCTGTCTCAGCCTCCCAAGTAGCTGGGATTACAGGTGCCCATCACCACGCCTAGCTATTTTTTGTATTTTTAGTAGAGGTGAGTTTCACCATGTTGGCCCAGGCTGGTCTTGAACTCCTGACCTGAGTGATCTGCCCACCTCAGCCTCCCAAAGTGCTGGGATTACAGGTGTGTACCACCACTCCCAGTGCACCAATAGAGTTTTAAAAAACTGTGATAGCCTTAATGTCTGCTAAGGAATGTTCCCTTCTTTAACCTTTTTTTTGAGGTCAAGATCTTGCTCTGTCACTCAGGCTGGAGTGCAGTGGTGTGTATTAGTCAGGGTTCTCTAGAGGGACGGATATAATAGGCTATATATATATATAAAGGGGAGTTTATTAAGTGTTAACTCACAATCACAAGGTCCCACAATAGGCTGTCTGCAGGCTGAGGAGCGAGGAGAGCCAGTCTGAGGCCCAAAACTGAAGAACTTGGAACCCGATGTCCGAGGGCAGGAAGCACCCAGCACGGGAGAAAGATGGAGGCTGGGAGGCGAGGCCCGTCTAGTCTTTGCACATTTTTCTGCCTGCTTTATATTCTAGCTGCATTGGCAGCTGATAAGATGGTGCCCACCCAGGTTGAGGGTGGGTCTGCCTTTCAGCCCACTGACTCAAATGTTCATCTCCTCTGGCAACACCCTCACAGATGCACCCAGGATCCACACTTTGCATCCTCCAATCCAATCAAGTTGACACTCAGTATTAACCATCACAAGTGTGTGATCATGATCTAGAGTCACTGCAACCTCTGCATCCCCAGTTCAAGCAGTCCTCCTACCTCAGTCTCTGGAGTAGGTGAAACAACAGGCGTGTGCTGCTATGCCTGGCTATTTCTTGTATATTTTGGAGAGACAGGGTTTTACCATGTTGCCCAGGCTGGTCTTGAACTCCTGGACTCAAGTGATCTGCCCAGTTTGGCCTCCCAAAGTGCTGGGATTATAGGTGTGAGCCACCGTGTGTGGCCTACCCCTCTTTCTTAAATTTGACTTAGATTTTTGTGACCTGCTACTCCACAAATAAATTTTGTAATAAATCATACAGTTGCTTAAATAAATCCAGCTGGAAATTTGATTGGGATTGCACTGAATTCACAAATGACTGTGATGTTCCCAGGACCCAGGGAGCTGGAACCTGAGCTTGGATAAGAACTCTGACCTGCTGAGTCCCAGGCGCTCTTAGCTACCTGTTGGCATTCACATAGGCAAGGAGGAGGTAGGAACCAAGTAGGAGGTACTGCAAATGGTGCTTCGGGGTACATGCCAGGGTAACTGCAGGTGACAAGAAATAAGAAGATGAAATGTCACACCTGCAGTGCCTACCTGGATTTTTTTTTCCACCACAAAAAGCAAGAATGAGACTTTAATTTTCATGTGCACCTGTCTACAGCCTCTTTGGTTTCCTGTTCAAGTTCACCTTGAGCCAATAGCCCAATTCACTGTCCCATCTGCACCCTTTCATGCCACCTTTGGATGAATGGACCTGTGCATCCAGCTTTGACAAGAAGACTTAGTGTTTTCTGCTTCCGAAGCGGAGTGTGATCTTACACGTCGCAGCGACTCAGGTGAGAAGAGTGAGTGGCAGATGCCAGCCTCCTACCTTGATGTGCTGATGAATGGAGACCCCAGCTCATCCATCACTTCTTCAGCTGTCAGGAGAACTCCTACATCTAGAAGATCTGTTTTTCCTCTACAGTATTTGAGAGGAGAAAAACAATCCTTCCACAGCATCTGGCGTTAGTGCTGAATCTACTAGGAAAGTGGAACTGTGAAATGTAGTGTAAAGACGCGTTCTGATATGGAAGACAAATGGATGCTAAGGGAGTGCTGGAGGGCTGTGTGTGGGAGATGATGGTGATATCTTGACTATAAAGCTCAGAAAGGAGGCAGGTGAAGTGGTTCATGCCTGTAATCCCAGCACTTTGTGAAACCCAGGCAGGAGGATAGCTTGAGTCCAGGGGTTCAAGATCAATTTGGGTAACATAGTCAAACTCCGTCTCTACAAAAAAATAGAAACATAGCTGGTCACGGTGGCTCATGCCTGTAATCTCAGCAGTTTGGGAGGCCAAGGCGAGTGGATCACGAGGTCAGGAGTTCAAGAGCAGCCTGGCCAAGATGGTGAAAACCCGTCTCTACTAAAAATACAAAAATTAGCCAGGCATGGTGGTGGGTGCTTGTAATTCCAGCTACTCAGAGGCTGAGGCAGGAAAATTGCTTGAACCCGGGAGGCGGAGTTTGTAGTGAGCCAAGATCGCATCACTGCACTTCAGCCTGGGCAACAGAGCAAGACTCCATTTCAAAAAAAAAAAAAAAAATAAATAAATAAATAAATAAACATTACTTGGGTGTGGGTGTGGTGCTATATGCCTGTAGTCCAAGCTACTTGGAGGGCCGAGGCAGGAGAATTGCTTGAGTCAGAAGGTCAAGTCTGCTGTGAGCTAGGATTATGCCACTGCACTCCAGCCTGGGGGACAGAGGGAGACCCTGTCTCAAAACCAAAATCAAAGCCAAATCAAAATAAAAAGAGGAAAAATTAGCCAGCATGATGATGCATGCCTATAGTCTCAGCTGCTCAGGAAGCTGAGGCAGAAGGATTGCCTGAGCCTGGGAAGTCGAGGCTGCAGTGAGCTATCGTAGCATCACTGCACTCCAGCCTGGGCAACAGAGTAAGACTTTGTCTATAATCATTAAAAAAGAAAAAGAAAAAAAAAAAAAGCTCGGCCAATCTCAGTGGCTCACGCCTGCAATCCCAGCACTTTGGGAAGCTGAGGCAGGTGAATTACCTGAGGTCAGGAGTTTGAGACCAGCCTGGCCAACATGATGAAACCCTGTCTCTACTACAAATATAAAAATTAGCCAAGCATGTTGGTGGGTGCCTGTAATCTCAGCTACTCTGGAGGCTGAGGCAGGAGAATCACTGAACCCAGGAAGTGGAGGTTGCAGTGAGCCGAGATCACGCCATTGCACTCCAGCTTGGATGACAAGAGTGAAACTTTGTCTCAAAAAAAACCAACCAACCAAAACAAAACAAAACAAAAGCTTAGAAAGCATTTGGAGGTGGCAACTTTATTGAGAATCAGGCAGCTATAGAGTAGAAACATTAACAGGAACTAGCCTCCTATTTTTTTTTTCTTGAGACAGAGTCTCACTCTGTCGCCCAGGCTGGAGTGTAGTGGTGTGATCTCTGCTCACTGCAACCTCCACCTCCCGGGTTGAAGCAATTCTCCTGCCTCAGCATCCTGGGTAGCTGGGATTACAGGTGTGCACCACCACGCCTGGCTAACTTTTATATTTTTAGTAGAGACGGGGTTTCACCATGTTGGTCAGCCTGGTCTCATCAAACTCCTGACCTCACGATCTGCCTGCCTCAGCCTCCCAAAGTGCTGGGATTATAGGTGTGAGCCACCGTGCCCAGCCTAGCCTCCTAGTTTAATGCCTCTCCACAGAGGCAATATCATCAGTGTGGAATAACAATACTGACTTACAGAATAATTCAATAACACAGAATATCACACTGACCTACAGAGGTGCTGTAGATACTTGGGGGCTGCTGGGAGGTGTTGACCTTTGAAGAAACAGAAAATGAGAGCAATGGGATTGTCTGTTTTTCTTTTTGAAACAGGATCCTGCTGTCACTCAGGCTGGAGTACAGTGGTGCAATCATGGCTCACTGCAGCCTCAAACTGCGCTCAAGTGATCCTCCTGCCTCAGCCTCCCAAGTAGCTGGGACTACAGGTGTGCACCATCATGCCTGGCTAATACTTTATTTATTTGTAGAGATGAGAGTCTCACTATATTGCTCAGGCTGTTCTTGAACTCCTGGTGATCCTCCACCTCAGCCTCCCAAAGTGCTGGGATTATAGGTGTGAGCCACTGTCCACTGCTGAGACTTCCTTTTGATGAGAGAGTGTATCACCCTTATGGGCAAGAGATGGGCTGGAGCAGAGATAATCAAGGTCACCAGCAGGGCACCACATTGCTCCAGGATGGCAGGATTGGAGGGTGTCTGACCTGTTCTATCTGAGTGTTTCTCAGTCTGCAATAGCAGTCCTGCATGACACTGTGTCAGGGAGCCCCAGAGCAAATATGGCATATCTTCTTGGGAGCTTCAGTTTGACCTGGTGGTGAAGTACGTTAGAAGAGAGCTTTATATGAAAATACCTACCCATAGAACATAGATTAGAATGGGTAGTTTCACTTGTTTTAAAGATACAGCTCCAGGCTCGTTTGGACTAGGACTCTATGTCTCCTGGGCATTGCATTCCCCCTCTGCTGCTCTTATGGTACTTTGATAAGATGTTAGAGACACAGAGTGTCTAAATAAATACATCCAGCCCAAGGGAAGTGTACATCTTCAGGGGAGGTGGAGGGAAAGCAGTCTCAGAGGCTTCAGTGGATGCTGTTGGTGCTCTACCCAGGTTTCCTGGGGTCCCTATCACAGATGGGGTGCACCCTCCCCAGATCCTCGTCACTTGTCTTGTAAAAGCTCGCACCTGTGATCTTCTGCAGAGGGCTTCTTCTGGGCACTAGAGCTGCCTCTCCCCTTCCCTCACTAGGCTCTGTCCCCTCCCTGCCTGCTCTTCCCCACTCTTTTTCTGGTTTCTTCTGGGAGCACATCCTTCATGCATCACTCGCACACGAGTCTCCTCAGGGGTTGCTTCTGGTGAGGGCAACCCAACAGAGCAGGTCATAATGAACAGTTCATTCAAGCACTCTCAACGCTTATGGGCGTCCTGACCACTGGACTTTGTCTTTCTGGTTTCTGTGGCAAGGCCTTCTCAGTATGGAGATGGATGTATGTGCTTTGGTCATGGTAGCTGTGGGAAGTAAAAGTTCCTTTTCAGTTTCCTTTCTTGTTAAAGAATAAATAGTGGCCGAGCGCGGTGGCTCACGCCTGTAATCCTAGCACTTTGGGAGGCCGAGGTGGGTGGATTACCTGAGGTCAGGAGTTCAAGACCAGCCAGGCCATCATGGTAAAACCCCATCTTTAAAAAAAAAAAAAAAAAAAAAAAGAATAAATAGTAAGTGAGCTAATAACTCTTTGTTAAGCCCTATCCTATGTAGCTGTTAGACATACTATGCTTACAGGCATTTAGTATGTTCTATGACCTTGTACTTTAACCAAGATATCTGTGCTGGATGTGCTCACAGGCATGTCCCAGCTCACCATTGCTTTTATCTGTTTAAAAAAGTCTTAGATTATTAGCCAATTGGGTTTTAGTTTAAATTGTGAGGTCTGGCTCCAGCCAACAGAGATCAGACACAGCAGTAACGACAACCCCAAGTGCTTTTACCTGTTTTTAAAAAGTCTTAAGTTATTAGCCAATTGGGTTTTAATTTAAATTGTGAGGTCTGGCTCCAGCCAATGGAGACCAGACACAGCAGTAAGGACAACCCCAAATGCGTAAGGGATAACTTTGTCTGTTTTTCTTTGTTTTTTTGTACTCTTGTGGCAAGATGGCTAGCGAGGGTACCCTCCCTACAGTCCAGGAAGTAAATATGGCTTGCAAGGGCATCTCCATCACGAGATGGAAACATTAGGATGGCTATTGGACCTTTGACCCAATGAGACCTCTTGTTGAGATGTGGAGCTTGCCCCATTGCCTTCTGATCTGTACAGGGGAGAGAATGTGCTGCTCGTGTTGACCTTGGGAAACTGCAGTTGTTTCTTCAATGATTTCTCATGAATGAAAAATTCCCAATGGCAATTCCATGGGATCTTTCCTCTCATGCAAGGAGATGCTACAGACAGAAATAAATATTTCTGGCCAGGTGCAGTGGCTCACTCCCATAATCCCAGCATCTTGGGAGGCCAAGGTGGGGGGCTCAGGAGATTGAGACCATCCTGGCCAACATGGTGAAACCCCATCTTTACTAAAAGTAGAAAAATTAGCTGGGCATGGTGGTGGGTGCCTGTAATCCCAGCTACTCAGGAGGCTGAGGCAGGAGAATTGCTTGAACCCAGGAAGCAGAGGTTGCAGTCAGCCAAAATTGCCCCACTGCACTCCAACCTGGGCAACAGAGCAAGTCTCCATCTCAAAAAAAAAAAAATTGTTGAGGTTTGTTCTGTGACACAGGTGAGGATGTGGCCGATTTTGGTAGGTTCTGTATTTGTGTTTGAAAACATGTGCATTCTGTTGTTGGGTAGAATGTTCTGTTCATGCCAATTAGATTCTATTGGTTGCTTGTATTGTTCAGTTATCCTGTAATCTTGCTGATTTTCTATCTCTTGGTTCTGTCAATTGTTGAGAGTGTAGTTAGTGTTGAAGTTCCTGACTATAATTGTGTATTTATCTATTTTTCCTTTCAGCTTTTTCAGCTTTTGCTTCAGGTATTTTGACACTCTGTTGTTCAGTGCATACCCATTTTTAGGATCATTATGTCTTCCTGGTGGATTTAAAAAAATAACTATGTAAGATGGCGTTTTTTCTTTAGTAATTTTGTTTTGAGGTATACTTTATCTGACATTAATGTAGCTACTCCTTTTAAAATTAATATTTAAAATTAATATATGTTTATATCTTTTTACTTTCCAAGTCTGTGTGTCATTGTATTTAGAATAAATTTCTGTGGACAGCATATCACTGGGTTGTGATTTTTTTTTATATATATAGGGTCTTGCTCTGTTATCTAGGCTGGAGTGCAGTGGCATGATCTTGGCTCACTGCAACCTCAGCCTCCTGGGCTCAAGCAATCCTCCCACCTCAGCCTCCTGAGTAGCTGGAACTACAGGTGCATGCCATCATGCCCAGCTAATTATTTTGTTATTTTTCATAGAGGCTAGGATTTGCCATGTTGCCCAGGCTGGTCTCAAATTCCTAGGTTCAAGAAATCTGCCCACTTCAGTCTTCGAAAGTGCTAGGATTACAGGCATGAGCCACCCTGCCTGGCCTGGGTTGTGATTTTAAAAAAATCCTCTGCCAATCTCTATCTTTTATTTGGCATACTTAAGCCATTTATATTTCAGATAATTATTAATATGGTAGGGTTTAGGCCTGCCAATTTGTTTTTTGTTATTTGTTGGTTTCTTCTGTTTCTTCTTTCTCTGCTTCTTTTCTTGACTACCTTTGGGCTACTTGAACATGTTAGGATTCCATCTTGATTTATTTATAGCATTTTGAATGCACTGCTTGGTATAGTTTCTTAGTAATTGCTTTATGTATTATAGTATGCCAATGTAACTTACAGTCTATCGCTATCAATGTTTTACCACTTCAAGTGAAGTGTAAAAACTTCCTTTTTTTCTCCTTTTGTGATGGAGTCTTGCTCTGTTGCCCAGGCTGGAGTGCAGTGGCATGATCTTGGCTCACTGCAACCTCTGCCTCCCAAGTTCAAGCAATTCTCCTGCTTCAGCCTCCTGAGTAGCTGGAACTACAGGTGTGTGCCACCATACCTGGCTAATTTTTTGTATTTTTAGTAGAGATGAGGTTTCACCATGTTGGCCAGTATGGTCTCAATCTCCTGACCTTGTGTCCTCCTGCCCAGGCCTCCCAAAGTGCTGGTATTACAGGCATGAGCCACTGCACCCGGCCTAATTTTTGTATTTTTAGAAGAGACAGGGTTTTACCACGTTGGCCAGGCTGGTCTTGAACTCCTGACCTCGTGATCCACCTACCTCAGCCTCCCACAGTGCTGGGATTACATGTATGAGCCACCACGCTTGGCCAAAGTGTAAAAACTTCTGTCTGTGTGTCTCAACTTTTCCCAGTCTAAAAACACAGCTTGACCACTTCTGCTATCCATGTTAGACACTACATCAGCTGGTATTATAATTTTTGCTTTGACCACCAAATATAATTTTAAAATTTTATGAGGAGAAGAATAGTCTATTAAATATACCATGTTATCCATTCAATTGTTCTTCCTTCCTTTCTGAAGTTCCAAGACTTTTTCTATCACCATTTTCTTCCTGTTAGGAAAACTCCTTTTACCCATTCTTTAAGGGTAGGTCTGCTGGTGACAAATTGTCATAGTTTTCCTTTGTTGGAGAATTTTTTTTTTTTGAGACACGGTTTTGCTCTATTGCCCAGGCTGGAGTGCAATAATGGAGTGCCCAGTAGTATAATCACAGATCACTGCTGCCTTGAGCTCCTGGGCTCAAGCGATCCTCACACCTCAGCCTCCGAAGTTTCTGGAACTATAAGTGCCTGACTTCACAGGCACTTTAATCACAGGCTAATTTAAAAAATTTTTACAGAGATGGGGTCTTGTTATGTTGCTCAGGCTGACCTCCAACTCCTGGCTTCAAGAGATTCTCCTGCCTTGGCCTCCCAAAGTATTGAAATTACAAGCATGAGCCACCATGCTTGGCCATTGTTTGAGAATTTTCTTTTTTCTCCTTATTCCTGAAGGACATTTTTGTTGGGAATGGAATTCAGGAATGACAGTTCTCCTCTTTCAGCATTTGAAAAATGTGGAGCCATTTTCCTCTCACTTCCATGGTTTCTGATGAGAGATTTGTTCTTATTTGTATAGGGTTTCCTCTGTTGATAACACATCATTCTTTCTGGTTTTCTACAAGAAGTTTTTCTTTGTCTATAGTTTTCAGGAGTTTGGTTATAATCTCAGTGTGGATTTTTTTTGGGGGGGGGCTTATCCCTTTTGTGGTTTGCTCAGCTTATGAAATTTGTAGGTTTATGTCTTTTGACACATGTGGCTAATTTTTAGCCATTGGTTCTTCAAATATTTTCTCAACCCCCTCTGCTTCTTCTCTATTTCTAGGACACTGATGACATGAATTTTGAATCTTTTGTGTCACCCTACAGATCTGTGATGGTTTGTTCATTTTCTTTCAGTCCGTTTTCTCTCTGTGTTTCAGATTGGGTAATATCTATTGTTCTATCATCAAGTTCATGGATTTTTCACTCTGTCATATGCATTCTGCTACTGAGCCTCTCTAGTGAGTTTTAAAATTTTGTTTGTTGTAGTTTTCAGTTATATAATTTCCACTTTTAAAAATATCTTCTATTTGGTAAGATTTTCTATACTACCTTGCCTGCACTATAAATCTCCAATTCTTAACTACCTAAAATATATTTTTCTTGTTTCATTATTATTATTATTATTATTGAGATGGAATCTCTCTCTGTCACCCAGACTGGAGTGCAGTAGTGTGATCTGGGCTCACTGCAACCTCTGCCTCCCAGGTTCAAGTGATCCTCCCACCTCAGCCTCCCGGGTAACTCAGATTACAAGCATGCACCGCTATGCCTGGCTAATTTTTGTATTTTTAGTAGAGATGGAGTTTCACCATGTTGGCCAGTCTGATCTTGAACTTCTGACCTCAAGTTATCTGCCGCCTTGACCTCCCAAAGTGCTGGGATTATAGGCATGAGCCACTGTGCCAGGCCTTGCTTCATTTTTTTTTTCATTTGTTTGGTGGGCATTTGTAACTGCTTGTCATAGCTTTTTAATGATGGCATCTTTAAAACCAGATAATTCCAACATTTGATTCATGTTAGTACTGACAACTACAGATGACCTTTTCTTATTCTTGTTGTGATTTTCCTGGTTCTTGGGATAATAAATAATTTAAAAATTTTACCCTGGAAATTTTGGCTGTTATATTAAGAAGCACTGGATTCTATTTGCATTTTCTATTTTAGCAGACAGTCAAGCTCTTTAGATTTAGCCTACTTTGTTGTTACATTGCCCAGTGACAATTTAGTTTTCAGAGTCTGTGCTGTGCTATTTTGGCCTGCTTGGCTCATCTGCTGCTATGGGGGCTCCCACTGATCTCTGCTGGTGCCACATGTGGGAGTGGAAGGCACTTTCCCTGGTTGAGTTACCTGGCACCTCTCTATGGGTGAAGGAGCTCTCTGGCCCAGTAGGGATGAAGGGCACCCCTCCAGCTCATGTTTTGTTGTTGACAGGCTCCTAACCCTGCTGGGGCCATTGGCACATAAGCTATCTTTATGTGTAGGAAGAGAGTGTGCAGGGACGGATGACAATTTCTTGACTGGACCATTTGGTGTCATAA
>PVKP010035419.1:0-23286 GCA_004027715.1 Plecturocebus donacophilus | reverse complement strand
GCTCAGAGGACCCACCTCCAGGAGGGGCCAAGTAAATTGTCCTGTGTGACCAGGTTGAAGTGAGAGCCTTCCAGCCCCCTCACGTCGACCCTCAGAACCCCACAGGCTCAACATGTGGTGCCCCCCGGGAACCCTATGCATGGGAACCTTCATTTCCAGGTGGCTCCTGGCCCCAAGGACAAGGTCTGAAGCTCACTCTCTAGGCTCTCAGCCCCACATTCCCGTGCCCACAGGCTCTGGCTGTTCCGCCTCTTGGATCTCCACGGGGTCATTTGCATGTCTATTGTGGGGGCTCTGGAGATGACCTGTAAGGGCTGGGGTCTTTGTTCACAGGCTGGGGGCCATCCCTAATGGGGCACCCTCATCACACCAAGCATGCCACAAAACATGGCTGCTGGATGGTTCTTTCCATTACTTAGGCCTGGCCCTCTCACAGGGCAGAGGCGCTCCAGGCACGTGTCCTGCTGCCATGCAGCCCCAGGCAAGGAATCAAGGCAGGACACTGTGCCAGTCAGCTGTCCACCCAGTGCTGCATAACAAACAGCTCCAAAACTCAGTGCCATGCAGCAATCAGCGTCTCTTCCTTGCTTCTCTGTCTTCGGGTTGACCGGGAGCTTGTCTAAGCTGGCTTGGCTGAGTTTGTCTCCAGGCTGTAGGTCGGATCCCCACGCTCTCCATCTTCCCGTCCTTCTCAACTGGGGCCTGTCCCAGGCATGTTCGTCCCACAGCGGAAGTGCCAGAGGGAGGGCAGAAACATGCAGGGTCTAAGGCCTGCGGTTGGGGTTGAAGTGCTGTCCCCTTTGCTCATGTGCTTTTGACCAAAGTGAGTCTCATGAACCAGCCCAAAGTCAAGGGGCTGGAAACATATTGCCCCCATCAGTGGGAGAAGCTATAAAGTCATACAGCAAAGGGCATGGACACAGAGAGGGGTGAAGGATTGGGAGCAATACTTCCATACACCCCAGGTCTCAAATCCCTTTGATGATCTCCAGAAGGCAAAGCACGTCATGGGAGAAGCCCAAAGAGCCTCTGGGGTCTAAGGGAGGAGTGGCCACAGCCAGCCGAGAGCCAGGAAGGCTTCGTAGAGAAGGCAGCACGGGCCTGGATCTGAACCTTGAAGGCTGGGCAGGATTTAACACAGAGACCGGGAAGCACATTCCAGTAGATATACCACAGCCTAAGCCCCAGCTCAGAGGCGTCCACAGAGAACAGGAAGTGACAATTACCCAGCCCGGGCCATCAGGGACCTGATGGAGAATGAGGAGAGGCGGACTACAGAGGTGGATGTTGGTGGGGGGGCCTCGAATGCCGAGTTACAGGGCTTGGATGCATTCAGAGGGCACTGGGGAGCCATCTATGGTGTTTGAGCAGGGCAGGGATCAGAGATCTACTCTAGGAAGGAAGCCTGGTAGCAGGAAGTAAGACAGGGGAGAGAGGCGGATGCAAGGAGACTGATGCCCAGGAAGGATGCAGAAGGACTGAGCTGCAGGAACCGCACGGAGAGAGGATGAAGACACACAGGGCCTGAGGAAAGCACACCACAGCCAAGGGCTGAGCTACAGGAACCGCATGGAGAGGGAATGAAGGTGCGCGGGGCCTGAGAAAAGCACATCACAGCCACGGGGCCTGGCCGCTGACGGGCAGGCACGGAGACAGAGGGACAGAGAGGAGCAGCAGACCCAGGGAAACAGAGGGCCTCTTTTGGAGCACATTAGGCTGCAGGCCACCACCCAGCAGTGAGGTGCGGGCCACCCCGACCAGGTTGACATGAGGAACTCACAGAATGGGCTTGGGCCTTTGGGGACAATCCATCCAATTCAATCGCCAAGCCCTTCCCAGCTAGTCACCTGCAGCCGGACACCTCTGGACTCCAAGTCCTCCCCCAGCCTCCCCCTTCATTTACCCTTCACCCTGCATCAGGGCGCTGATTTCCTGTCGCACACCTTCCCCCATGGCAGCCACCACTCTGCTCATTTGTCATGGGGGAGACGGTTCCGCCTCCCTTCAAAATGCCACATTCACTGGCTCGCTTTCTCAGCCAGAAGATGATGTCCTGCTGTGACGCACAGTGACCCTAGGGGTTGTGACCCTGGGGTTGCGGCTCAGCACTTAGCCTCATCCCAGAGCTCAGCCTTGTTTGGCGTGGTCTCAAAGTATTTCCCAAACGCCAGGTCAGGACATGTGCTGTGGAGAAGGGCTCCTGTGTCCCTGCCTGGAGCGAGTGGCAGTGTGGCATCCAAATAGCAGGTTCTGGGGCCCTCCTGCCATGTATAGGTGCTGGCAGTATCAGATATGCCAATCTGGGGTGCACCCTGGTGAGGAGAGGAGAAGTGTCCGCGTGAGCCGAGCAGAGGCCTCTGCAGACCCCCTTGGGCTGTGGGCAGTGGTCCCATACCACAGGCCCCAGCTCCCACGGGCCCCAGTTCCCCTGCTGCACAGTTTAGAATTGAGTGGGGTGCAGAAGCTGCAGGCTCTGTGTTCCACACTCAAACCCCAAAGAGCAAGGCCTGCCCCTTCTGACCTGTGGGTCCAAGACTTTGTGTTTCTGGCACACGGGGATGGTGGAGGCAGCAAGTGTAGGCCTGAGGGACTGGCAGGACACCCCGCCTTGGGCAGCACCACAACCCTGCACACCAGGAGTGGGCCTTGCCAAGTTGGGGTACCGGCAGGACCCTCCTGCCTTGGGCTGCACCGCAACGCTGTGCACCAGGAGTGGGCCTTGCCAAGTTGGGGGACTGGCAGGACCCCCTGCCTCGGGCTGCACCCCAACCCTGTGCATCAGGAGTGGGCCTTGCCAGGTTGCAGCACGGAACTGCACTTTCCGAGCTTTTAGGGGAAGAGGCGCTCGTGAATAATTCAGCCTCTTTCACTGAGATGAAAATGTCCTAATAGAACTAATGGACTCGCTGCCTCAAAACTCGACTCTGGTGGGACTCATCTCATTCACCAATTGCTTCTGACGTCCTGCAGTGACACTCCCTAATGAAAAAGCTGCCGTGCCAGATCCTTAAGAGCATCTGATGATCCCTAATAAACTAGACTGTGGCCTTTTTAACAAGCAGACGCCCCCAGGAAGGCAGGTGAGTCCTCCCTTCAGCCCCAGGACTGGATGCAGCCACTACCTTCCTAGGGGAGGTGCCGCTTGGGGGTTCGCATCCCCAGGAATGAGAATAAGAGGAGACAGTATTTTGGGGTGCTTTTGGCTAATCTGAAATTAGACCCTCTGCATTTTTTCAAAGCAGAAGACCTCAAACAAGAGCCAGCCCGAGGTAAACCTGGAATGACTGTGATGGATGGGGTGGTGGGCGGTGGCTTCAGCCGGGCAGTATCTCTTGCTTGAGCCTGCTTGCAGCCCAGACCTGCCCCAGGCTGGCTGTTTCCCCGTCTGCTGGAGACTCGGCCATCTAGCTCCCACCTCGTTGTATTCACCGTTGATTAACATTCAGCATTTTCCAGTTTTGCCCAGAGTGCGGTCGGGGAGGTTTGGTCTTGTCTGTGCAGGAAGCACGTGCCAAGGGAGCTGGGGGCTGCTTGTTCAGGCGTCGGTTTGCTGATTGTCCTTGGGCGCAAATTCTTTTGTGTTTGCACTGATGCAATGCCGTGCGTTGTAGAGCCGCACCCCGGAATGGTAGCAGCTCCCCTTCCATTTCCGCTTTTGAGAACTTTGGTTGGGCTCTCTGCTCTCTGGACAGGTGTCACCATGCAGAAGAGACACTCGGGATTCCTTCTTAGTCTAACGATTTATGCTTTGTTGGCTTTCACTAAACAGAACAATTCAGAAATTCCAGGTAGAGGAGTCTGAGAGGAGGTAGTGATTCCTACTGACTTAATGAGGTTAACATCTTCCTTTCATTTTTCCGTGTCACAGTGTTAATTCACGTGAATCCCCCTGGGCCTCTGATCTACAGGAATAGATCTGCACAGGGCAGGCCTAGCCCAGGAAAGAACTTGTAGGTGCCACGTAATTAGCAATGGCTATTGAGGGGGTGCTTATTTTGCTTGGTACCAGGGTGGTAAGGGAGTGTCAGGGCTCAGAGACCATCACTCTGGAAAGCAGCTAGGATCTGGGATATTTTAAATCAGGTCAGGGGTCACTGTGCTCTTGAGCTCAGGAGAAGTGGGGGTCCCTAGGCAGGCACCCGGCAGTGGGGCCACTCCCTCCTCCCTGCAGTGTCTCACAGGGGCCCTTCGTCCAGGGACCTGATGCTGTTACAGTCACCTTAGCCGAAAACCCAGAATAGAACCCCAGTGTGAGGGAATCCAGAGGAGCCGGCCTTTGTCCTCTGTTCCTGGGCACCGCTGGTAGTGGGCAGAGCCTCTTTGGCTTTGGCGTGCACACATCTTTCTTCCCCCGGGGCAGCCCTCCCAGAGTCATGACCCCTCAGGACCACGGGGAGCCCCCACTGTGCAAGAGGATGCAAGTCCTGGTGTGGGAGCCCCCCACACAAGAGAGGGCCACCTGCAAAGAGCCAGCGGGCCTGAGGCAGGAAGCCAGTCCCACCCCTGCCAGCTGCTGCCCGGCACTGCCAGGAAATGCCCAGTTAGAGCCCTGGTTGGCCTTTTGGAGCCTGGGTATTGGTTATTCCCACCCACATCCCCAAACTTGGCCCTCCACCATCTTGTCGGGAAGGTGCGCATTCTCTGCAGGAGAGGGTGATTATTCACCTCTGTGTTCTCTCCCCTTAAGCATTTTCTGGGGAGATTTGGTGTCTGTGTGGCTCCCTCCTCTCACTCAAGCCTGTGATCACAAGTTCCCTCCAGCCTTCCTGCTGGCCCCTGGTGGTGGAGTGTTCTCTCCATGGCATTTATCATAATTGGTGTCTTATCCCACACCCTCTACGAGACTCGCTCCTGGCTGCATCACCAACTCTCACCTGGTTGTCCAAAGTCTCATCTCACACAGCCCACAGCAGCCTGGTACAACAGGCGTCTGCTCAACCCACCACACAGATGTGGAGGCTGAAGCTGGAAGCAGTCAAGGTACCTGCCTGGGTCACACCATGAGCAGGTGACAACCAGAGCTGTCCCTGTCCAGAAGCTGGGCACTCAGCCACCCTGTCCTCCTGCCCTAGGGCCTTGGCTGTATTTCCAGGGCCAAACCAGACCCAGGTTGCTTTTTGTGGGTAATATCTTAAAAGCTAATGGCTATTGATCTCAGCCTGGTCAGGTCAGGCAGGGAACTTGCGTGTCTGAGGCTAGTCCTGCCTTTCAGAAAGAGCCCTGCGGCTGCAGCCTTCCCACTTGGCCTTTCTAAACACAGACCTCAGGGAAGCGAGGCTGGCCTCCATTTGCCCTACACAGGGCTGGCCACAGGCCACACAGCCACCTCAGAAGCAGCTGTCTGCCGTGCACCTGGAGGGAAGGGAGTGGCCACCAGTAGGCAGGGAGGGGGAGCTGGAGCTGCTGCCTGTGGGTTCCCAGAGCCTTGCTTCCTAAGTTGAGCCTCTCCTGGAGTCCCGGCCTCTCTGCCCTCCAGAGCGATTCTCCTAGAAGGCAGGGCTTTCCATGCCAGGGCACCCTGCCTGCTCTAGCATCCAAAGGTCCCGCAGCCAACACCCCTCCCAGCATGGAAATGAGCAGTGGTGAATGCAGGTCCTGGCATCAGAACCCCCCAGCAAGAGAGGGAGAGACCTGCAAAGAGCCCCTGGGCCTGAGGCAGGAAGCCAGCCACACCTTGGTTGGCCTTTTGGAGCCTGGGCCTTGGTTGCTGTTCTAGAAGTATCTGACCCCCTCCTCTGTGCACGAGGGGCACTCCCATGGGCACTGAGCAGGCGGCAGTGGCAGCAGGCAGAAGGGTCCCTGCCCTCCTGGACCCAACCTTCAGGGAAGTGAATTCAGCACACAAGACAACTAGAAAGGAATCTGCAAGGTGGATGCTGGCGAGCACCATGGAGACAGTTCACAGCAGAAAAGAGGCACATGGCATGGCGTGCATGAGGCAGAGGGTAGGATGGGAAACGCAGGACCCCCCGGGAGCTGTGCCCATCAGACAGAGGTGCAGGCTGCCCAAGAACAGCTGGTTGCCGGCCTTCAGGGAGGGCGCCATCCAGCCCTAAGATGGTGAGGCCAAGGCCTGTGTGGACATTGCTCCCATCTCCCTGCAGGGGCTCCTCGGGGGCTCCTTGCCCACTGGTCTCTCTTTAGCTCCTCTCTGAGCCCACCTTCCCTACCTCAATTGCATGTTCATGCCACAGGCATTTGCAGGCTCCACTCCAAGCCAGGCCTCATGCTGGGCACGACAGGGCGACATGAAGGACGGTCCCTGAAAGTAAGATACAGACAAATACCTGCAGGGAAATCCCTGTGAAAGGGGCAGCTGCGGGGCTCCTGGAGGTGGCCCCCATCCCCGGGTGCACATGTAGACAGAGCAGTGAAAGGTCAGCAGGCTGTCCACCCATTCTGGAAGGACCCTATCACACGGAGCTCATTGCAAACCCCTGCCCCTTGTGGCTCCTTCCTTTGGCCCCTGGAGCACACCCCAGTAACGGCCCGGCCTGGGGCAACTCCAGAACATCTCAGCCCCCATCAACAGCCATGCCAAAGCCTCTGTAGCTGCCTCAGCCCCCAGGATAGCCCTCCCAGCTCCTTCCCAGGGATAATTGGACTTTTCCTCTCTGGGGCAGAAGGTGGGGACAGTGCTGGCTCCTTTCCAGCTCCCAGGCCAGGTTCCAGGATCCCAGTCTTGAGCTGACCCAGCTGAAATGGTGACTTGCCTTCTGCACCTTCTCTCCCTGGTGATGTGCCGGGCTGCAGTACAGGCCCCTGGGCCATGGTGAAGCTTCAGTCAGGTGGGGTGAGGGTGACTGGACCGTGGTGGACCTCCTTTATATGGAGCCTGCCTCCAGGTCCTCATTGCCTTGTCACAGACTGCAGGGTGAGGACTCACAGCCCCCTTCACTGGTCCGGTCACTGTTGTGTACGTGAATTAACACCAGTGGATGTGTTCTGGATGCACGTTTCAACCTTTTAGTTGTCCACCATCTCTTAGGGCTACTGCACATTCGTCTGTGTTGAGATGCCTCATTCTTGGCACCAGCACAAATTCCCACATGTGGATGGACTGTCTCTTAGGTAACCAGTTTCCCTGCTGATGGACATTTATGTTGCTTTTAGTTTATAAGAATGTGCATTCATCATTTAGGCTATTTACCAATGGTTCTTCACATAGAAACTTTGAAACTCCCCTGTCCCAACTAAGCCTCTTTCTCCAGCCAACTATCCCCTGCAACCCGCTTAAATGCATTCTGCTCAGTCTTTCTATTGCAAAAAGCATGAAGCCCAAAGATCTCTGCTGGTGCAGTGATGCTTTCAACAAGCAGGGATGTGTTGTATAGTATCACAACACATTTCCCTTTACAAGGCTAGGAACAAATAGGACCTTCCCGGGTTAGGGCCACTTGGCATGCGGGGGTGCGGTACCTTCTTGGCATAATTACAGGAGAGTTTATTTCAGCAACAGGTGTGTGCTGGGCTGCTTTCCCAGGGACAGCTCTTGACCCAGTTTTACCCTGGGAACCACCTCAAGAGAGCCCTGTGGTATGGCACTGCAGTCACCACAGAACAGCAGCCCTGGTCTTCAGCGTTTGGAGGGGCTCAGGCTCTGCATGCTGTCTGTGCTCCTGTTTTCGTTTGGACACTTGAGGTGCAGCTGTCCTGCCTGGAAGCCAGTTTTGCCTGTGCTTGTCTCATGGTTGCAGGGGGCAGAGGAGGGCAGCTTAGCTGGAGTTCCCGGAAAGCACTGCTTTGCGGACTGGGAATCTCATGCCAAGAAGTGTTTGCATCCAGGGGCCAGGTCCCACACCTAGATACCAAGACCTTCTGGTGGCGGCACTAGTTAGAGGATGTTTTGCTGCAGCTGCCCCCTGCCCCAGGCCCAGCCATCCAGCCTGGGGCATGGGGGGCATTGGCACACTGTCTAACTCATCACCGTCTGGACAGCGGCTGCTCCCAGGCCAGGCGGCACCATGCTGTCCATGACGTACAGTGAGAGTCTGCGGAGTGTGAGCAGCAGGTGCCACTCTGAATGGGCCCTGCACCCCGTCCGCCAGACCGACATGCTGGAACTGCAGCGGCTGCGGGAGGTGCGGGCGGCAGCCCAGGCCAGGAACATGGAGAGCTTCCTCCGAATGCACGGCCTCTCCCTGGATGGCTGCACCGCCCAGCGTACAGGCATGAAGTATCGGTAAGGGCCGGGCAGGGGGGTTTGGGTGGGAAGTCTGATTTCAGCCATATAAAAATATATAAAACGGCCTGGCACAGTGGCTCACGCCTGTAATCCCAGCACTTTGGGAGGCTGAGGCAGGTGGATCACCTGAGATCAGGAGTTCGAGACCAGCCTGACCAACATGGTGAAACCCCATCTCTACTGAAAATACAAACATTAACTGGGCATGGTAGTACACGCCTGTAGTCCTAGCCACTCAAGAGGCTGAGGCAGGAGGCAGGAGAATCATTTAAACTCAGGAGGCTGAGGTTGCAGTGAGCCGAGATCACACCACTGCACTCCAGCCTGGGAACAGGAGCGAGATGCTGTCTCAACAACATCAAAATGTATGAAAAGAAAACGAGGCCAGGCACAGTGACTCACACCTGTAATCCCAACACTTTGAGAGGCTGAGGTGGGTGGATCGCTTGAGCCCAGGAGTTCAAGACCAGCCTAGGCAACATGGCAAAACCCGTCTCTACCCTAAAATATAAAGAAATTCGCTGGGTGTGGTGACATGCACCTGTAGTCCCAGTTACTTGAGAAGCTAAGGTGGGAGGGTGACCTGAGCCCAAAGACGTTGAGGCTGCAGTGAGCTGTGATTGCACCACTGCATTCCAGCCTGAGCAACAAAGTGAAAAGTGAGACCCTGTCTCAATAAAATTAAATAAAAAGTGCCATAATCCTATCCTATCAAAAGATAAGCCCTTTTAAGAGTTTGGGGGCAGGCGCAATGGCTCACACCTGTAATCCCAGCACTTTGGAAGGCCAAGGTAAGCTGATCACTTGAGGTCAGGGGTTTGAGACCAGCCTGGCCAACATGGTGTAACCCCATCTCTACTAAAAATACAAAAATGAGGCGGTCGTTGTGCTGTGTGCCTTTAGTCCCAGCTACTCGGGAGGCTGAGGCAGGAAGATTGCTTGAACCCTGTAGATAAATGTTGCAGTGAGCTGAGATCGTAGCACCGCACTCCAGCCTGGGTGACAGAGCGAGACTCTGTCGCACACACACAAAAAAAAGAGTTTGGTAAATTCTCCATGGGATAAAAATGTGTGTGGGGGGGTGTTTCTCCGTGAGAAAAAAATGTGTTTCTGGGAGTTGGAGACCCTACTCTAAATGATAGGCACCTAGGTCTGAATTTTCTTGGAACTTCCAAAGGACATTATTTTTAGTGCTCGCGTCTTTGAATTCAGCACCTCGGACAGCGCTCTGCTAGTCACGGTTCTCCGGCTGTTTTTCTTTATAAATCCATGTAGATTGCAAATTGCCAGCTTTGTCTTCTGTGCCGCTCAGGAACAAGCCCTTGTAAGAGCCAGTCAGCCAAAGGGCACCCTCCCCACCCAGTCCCTGTAGAGTTGCCAGTTAAATTTGAATTTCAGGTAAACAACAAATAGCTTTTTAGTATAAATATGTTCCTTGCAATATTTGGGACATAATTAACACTAAAAAATTCCTCATTGTTTATCTGAACTTCAGATGTAACCGGGCATCCTGTGTTTCATCTGGCAACCCTAAATCTCTGGCTTCTGTCTGAGACAGGCCCCAGGCATTATCTGCGTGCTCTCTGCAGAGTGGAGTGGTCAGGACTGCTCCTTTCATGTTTTCTCCTGTGCACAGTGTGTTTGGTCCTTCAGCCCATTGTTTGAGTGTGTGGTTGTTAATTTAAAGAAACAAAACACTTCTGACTGGGCATGGTGGCTCACGCCTGTAATCCCAGCACTTTGGGAGGCCGAGGAGGGTGGATCATGTGGTCAGGAGTTTGAGACCAGACTCACCAACCTGGTGAAACCCCATCTCTAAAATAAATAAATAAATAAATAATTTTTTAAAAAGAAAACACTTCTCCTGTGAGTCCATTAGATGGCAGAGTTTTTCAGGCTTTGTATCCTAAATCCAGCTGTAAAGGAAGGACAAAGGGTCTGCTAGTTTGGCCACAGCTGACCTCCTCGTTCTGCTGGAAATTTCTTAAGAAGGAGACACTGTGCATTCATGAGGGGCTAGGCATTGATGCCTTTTGTTTATTCAGTAAATGTTTGTGGAGAGTCTACTTGGTACCAGGCGCTGGGCCAGATCCTGGAGCTGCTGCGCAAACAAGATCAACCAGGTCTCCACCCTCACGGCAGCTATGGCCTGGGGGCGGGCAGGGGGGGCACAGAAGCAGCGAGCACCCACGGAGACAAGCTCCAACAATGGCTACTGGCCAAGGCAGCAAAGCAGGACAATGCAATAGAGAGAGACCAGGGAGGTCGAGGGAGAACCCTCTAAGAGAGGGGTCGCCTGAAGATGTGAAGAACATTCTCTTGGAGAATGTTCCAAGAGAAGAGGGATCTGGAATGGACCCCTCTCTGTGTTTCAGGAGCTAAGAGAAGGCCCAGGTGGCTGCACTAGAGGGAGGAGGGTAGAGGACACGAGGTGATGCGGCAGGGAGGGGCCAGGCCCCATCCTCTGAACTCTGGGAAAATCTCAGCTCCCTCCGATGTGAACAGCATTTGTGATAGAGGAGAGTTTAGTGGGTTGAATCAAGACTCACAAAATTCACATTCATCCTAAGCCTCAGAATATGACATTAGGCTGAGTGTGGTGGCTCACGCCTATAATCCCAGCACTTTGGGAGGCAGCCTGAGTAGCATGGCGAAACCCCATCTTAAAAACAATCAAAAAATTAGCCAGGCACAGTGACACATGCCTGTGGTTCCAGCTACACAGGAGGCTGAGGCAGGAGGATCACCTGAGCCCAGGACTTCAAGGCTGCAGTGAGCCCTGTGTGTGCCACTGCACTCCAGCCTCTGGAAAATACTCCAGAGATATTTTTCCATTTTACATCTGCCATGCAGAAAAGGGGGTGCCATGCAGAGAGTAGCCTCTGGTCCTTTTGTTACTTGGGCGTGGAGAGTTGGGGTTTTCCTTTTGACTTAGTTCCAGGAAGTCAGCAGGAATTGGCCTTCAGTTTCCTGCCTCCAGACCCTAGTCTCCTGCCCCACCAGGAGCTGCCAGAGGCTGGAAGAAGCAGGAAAGGACACCTCCGTTCAAATGGAGCCCTTCCCACACCTGGACTTCAGACTCCAGAAGTGGGAGAGAAGACATTTCTGCTGTTTTAAGCTCTCTAATTTAGGGTTCTTTGTAATGGCAGCAGCAGGAAACTAACACAGGTGGGGAGAACATATCTTTTTATTTGTCTGACGCCCCAAGGAAAATGTCCAAGCAGCCTCTGAGACTGCAGGACCCACTGTGGAGCTGAAATGCCCTTGGAGAACTTGCTTCCTGGGGAGTGGAGGAGACCAGGAGACAAAGGCCCCCCGCCCTTTTTTTTTTAATTGAGACAGGAGTCTTGCTGTGTTGCCCAGGCTGGAGTGCAGGAGCGTGATCTCGGCTCACTGCAACCTCTGCCTCCCAGGTTCAAGTGATTCTCCTGCCGCAGCCTCCTGAGTAGCTGGGACTGCAGGTGTGCACAAGCACACCTGGCTAATTTTTATATTTTTAGTAGAGACAGAGTTTTGTCATGTTGACGAGGCTGGTCTCAAACTCCTGATCTCAGGTGGTCCACCTACCTTGGCCTCCCAAAGTGCTGGGATCACAGGCGTGAGCCACCTCACCCAACTAACAAAGGCCCTTTAGCGGTTGATGGGCCAAAGGTGGTTGTTTACACTCGGGATGAAGTGGGGGGTGGGGGGTGCTCCATGACTCAAATCACCAGTTATTACAGATCCTAGATAAATTTATTCTGTGGTTACCTCCCTTCTGTTGGCGACTAGGCTGGGCTTCCATTAAACTTGTTCTTAAATATGAATATAGAAAGATGATACCTGGGGATAGGCGCTGGCCGGGGCAACAAGGAACCAGCTGTGCCCTCGGCCTGGGCGTTTTATCAGCTGAACTGAGCTGCAGCTGGTGGAGGTGACAGGGAGCATTCCTGTTAAACCTCCGCATTTTTTTTTTAGACAGTCTCGCTCTGTTGCCCAGGCTGGAGTGCAGTGGCACCCGTCTCAGCTCACCACACCCTCTGCCTTCCGGGTTCAAGCAATTCTCCTGCCTCAGCCTCCCGAGTAGCTGGGATTACAGGCTCGAGCTACCACACCTTGTTATTTTTAGTTGAAATGGGGTTTCATCATGTTGGCCAGGCTGCTCTTAAACTCCTGACCTCAAGTGATCTGCCTGCCTCCACCTCCCAAAGTGCTGAGATTACAGGCATGAACCACCATGCCCGGCTTACACTTCCCCATGTTTTAAATTGTCCTCAATTCTTGCTGTTAAAAAGAATTTTAAGGTGAATTTTTAAATCCACACAGCCCCAGTGTAAGCGTGAGGGAGCAGGTGAGGGCAGCTGGTCTAGCACCCGCTTTCCCTCCCCTGTGGATGGGTTCAGAGATGTGGCCTCAGACTCTGGCAGGCCAGAAGCTGTGGCCGGGTCCATGCCGTGCTGGCTGGACACCAGCCCTGGGTTCAGCTGTGTTTTCCCTGCTCCCCGTGGTGCTGGGAGGGAACCCAAACTCCGCACAAGGCTCTGTGTGGCCCTGGCTCTCCTCCTTGATTTCAGCCCGGACCCCTCTCTCTCCCCCTCAGGAGGCTCTGGACACCGCCCTGTCTTTCTGTATCTCCAAGGGGAGCTCACTCCATCTGCAGGGCTCTCCCGCTTCCTGTTCCCTCTGCCTGGGGGGTGCATCCGCAGACACGGCTGGCTCCTTCCCATCACCACATCTAAGCTTGGTCCCCAGAGAGACTGTCCCAGGCACTCACTCTAGACAAGCACCTACCAAGTCACTCCGAAGCCCCTCTCCTGAGTGAGTGTCTGCCTCACCCCGCCTCCATCTCAGTTGCCTTGCTCTTTGCCCATCTGCACTGCTTTGAGGTCGGAGCTCTGCCTGTCCCCCGGCAGCCAGGACGCCCCCAGCCTCTGTGAGGATAGGTCGGAAGGTGCTGCGTGGTCTTGGTCTTAATCCACTTCAAAAGTGCATGTCTCGTTCTGGCTGCGTCCTTGACGGTGGGAAGACAAGACTGACTGGGAGCTGGTCTGAGGCTCTCTGCGGTTCAGGGAGCCTCTGCAGTCCTTGGGCACTGACCCTTGGTCATGAACTTCCTGGCGGGGCAGGAGTCCTGATTTCCTGTGCTTGCTGACTCTAGACCCCAGGCTCTTACCACAAGCTAAGGTTCACCAGGAAGTACTTGGTTGGTTGCCAAGTTCATTGAGTAGACTGTAGTTGCTCAGTTAACCATAGGCCATCACTCCAGTGGGACCAGCCGGGGAAGACTTCCTGGAAGAGCTGGGAATCCCTGTGTGTCTTAAAGGACAGGTGAGAAGGAGGGCATGAGGAGGGGCAGGAGAAAAACAGCAGAGGCCAGAGAGGGTTGGCAGATTAACCTGTCTACAAGGCCGAGTCCATCCTGGGAAAGAGGGGTCTCCAAGGGACGGGGTCTGTCTTGGGAACGATCCTGTTGGACTCTCCTGAGGCTACTGTAACAAACTAGGTGGTTTACAACAACAGAAGTTTCTTCTTTCTGGTTCTGGGAGCCACAAGTCCACTGTCCAGGTGCAGCAGGACCATACTTCCTCCGAAGGCCCCAGAGAGGGTTCTTTTTGCCTCCCCCAGTTTCTGGTGGTGCCGGCGGTCCTGGGCATTCCTCAGCTTGTGACCACATCGCTCCAGTCTCTGCCTGTGCCCTCCCATGGCCATTTTCCCTCTGTGAGCCTCTGTCTCCAAATCTCTCCCTCCTTATAAGAACGCCAGTCATGGCCAGGCACAGTGGCTCATGCTGGTAATCCCAGCACCTTGGGAGGCTGAGGCGAGTAGATCGCTTGAGCCCAGGGATTCGAGGCCAGCCTGGGCAATGTGGCAAAACTCCAGCTCTACAAAAAATGCAAAAATTAGCCGGGCATGGTGGCATGTGCCTATGATCCCAACTACTCACAAGGCTGAGGTGAGAGGATCACTGACCCAGGAGGCGGAGGCTGCAGGGAGCCGAAATCGCGCCACTGGCATTCCAACCTGGGCAGCAGAATAAGACCCTGCCTCTAAAACAAAAAGCAAAAAACAAAAACCCGGTCATTGGACTGAAGGCCCACCCTAAGCCGGGACCATCCCATCTTAACTTGATGACATTTGCAAAGACCTTGTTTCCAAATAAGGCCACACTCACAGACATTAGGAATTCCAACCTCAACTGTCTTTTGGGGACACATTTCGACCTGCCACAGGCCCCAAGGATTGACTCAACACCTTGAACCTGTGGGAACATCCCTGAGTGTCCTAGGAGGAATTCAGGCCCCCACCAGCCACCTGTGTGACCTCAGACGAGTCCCCCGGCTCTCCACAACTCAGTTTCCTTACCTGGAAAGTGGAGACCATGGTCCCTACATCAGAATTGTCCGGAGGACTAACTAAGGTGGTGACATAACTCAAAGCTCCAGGCTGGGCTCCTTGGAGAGAAATGCAGGCCCTTCCCCTCCCTGGGAAAGGGAACTTCCCACCCAGCAGTCGCTGTCCAGGCATCTGCACTGTCCTCCATCTGTCCGTCTTGGGGTCTCATTCGTGCACCTAGTCGCACTCAGAGATGCAGTTCAGTGCCGCGCAGACGGGACAGAGGCATCAGGAAGGGACGGGAAGGGGAGGCAAGCAGCCAGTCATTCAGGAAGAGCTGCAAGGCCAGACGCAGGGGCTGGGGGAAAGCCAGCTGGCAGGCCCGGGGCTCTCCATAAGGGCCTGCCCAGGACCGTAGCTGGCAGCTGTGTGGGGCCTGTGTCGGGGCCGGGATGGCTTCTGCTGGCAGCGGGCATCGCATTGGAGGCTTGGTGGGCATAGTCATCCCAGGCCTGGGAACAGCATGCATCTGCAGCCCCAGCTCCCCTAAAGGGACAGAGCATCCTTTCCCTCCCCATGGCACTGCTGAAGGAGGAGTGGGAGGAAAGGCAGAGACCCAAACATCTGCCCTGGTCCCCTTGCAACCGCTTCATGATGTCCTCGGTGTTTCTGGAGCTGGCCTGACCGCAGGAATCACGAGATGCGCCTGTTTCTCCTGTTTCTTGTTTTGTTTTTTGAGACAGGGTCTTGCTCTGTGGCCCAGGCTAGAGTGCACGGTACAGTCACAGCTCACTGCAGCCTCAACCTCCCGGGCTCAAGTAATCCTCCAGCCTCCCTACTAGCTGGGACCACAGGCGCACACCACGACAATCAGCTAATTTTTGTACTTTTTGTAGAGACGAGTCTCACTAGGTTGCCCAGGCTAGCCGGGAACCCCTGGGCTCAAGCGATCTACCCACCTTGGCCTTCCAAAGTGCTGAGATTATAGGTTTGGGCCACTGTGCCCAGACATATCTGTCACAGTACAGATCGCCAGGCCCTTGCCTGGAGGTTTGGGGCATCTGCCTGCCCCGAGACGCTCTTCGGTCCAGCAAGGACAGGGAGCACCACCCCAGTGCTGGTGCCGTGGTCAGTGTTGCTGGTCTTGTTATGTCTCAAAGGGTTGCTTCTGAGGACGGAAGGAGGAAAGGAAGGAGAGGGCCAGCACAGTTGCATGGGGAACGGCAGCAACTCAGAGCAGAGCCGGCCGACTCACAGCTGCCGGCCGCCTTCCCCTTTCAGGGCTCCTAGAGTTGGAAGCGAGTGGGGCCGTGGGGTCCTGGTGAGCAAGAGGAAGGAGGAGGAACTTACACGGCTTTGCAGACCATAGAAAGCCAGTTCCCGGGGAGCCCACACACGGCCTGCAGGAGACCTTGTCATAGTGTCACCTGCAGCTTCAAGGTGTGACCCCAGCACAGTCCACTCAGCCCGACCACAGAATGGGCCCCACTGGTGGGATGTACACTCTGGACAAGGTCTGCGGGAGCTCACACGTCCCGTCACCAGTCCTGTAGCCTCTTCCTTCCCTCAGCCTCCCACTGTCCCTCTATGTCAAGTCCCCCAGCATCTGATGCGCCCTCTGACAAGGCCAGCGGGTCATCCTCCTCCAGACGCAGAACACGCTGCTGCCTCACAGGCTCCTGCCCTCTGCCCTCCTGCCGCTGCTCTCAGAAGGACATTGGAATTCTGCGTGGAGCCCAACTTCTCCCTGGAGCCCTTCCACACTCCCTGGCACTGCTGACCCGCTCTCCTGGTGGCTGACTTGGCCTTGAACATGGGTGGCTCAGGCCTTTCCCAGGGACCCTTGCTTCATGTCTCAGCTGAAGGAAGCCACACTCACAGCACTTAGCCCCTGTGGGGTCTTTAGCTCTTACTCTCCTGGTGGACCCCTCCTCCAGGACGGCCACCAGCCTTGCCTTCCTTTGTTCTTACAGACTGCTCCAGTGGGGCAGCCCTCAACTGTTCAGCATCCGCTGCCCTTCTTTGGACAAGAAGCCACCTTTGGATGCAAACCACGCTCCGTTCAGCATGGCCAAGGCAATCTCTGCAGGCTGCAGAACCTTGGCCTCACTCTCAGTGGAGCTGCTGAAGGCTGTGCTTTTAAAAGCCGTATCTAAAACCTCCTCCAGGCCCTGAGGCCTCCACAGGCCTAGATGAGTGTATGGAAGGGTATCTGCCCCTCCCACTGCGAGCTTGTTTTCATTATTGGGGAGGAGCTGGCTGGACCCAGCTTTCCTGCCTCTCCAGGCCTGAGCGGGAGGAATGGACCCCAGGCCCTGAGCCAGAAGCCTCCTCTGCAGGGATGCTATCTGTGGTGCACTCCAGGGACACAGCACAGAGCTTTTAATTGGGGATGGCCACCCTCCGATGAATCACAGCAGGAGCAAGCTGCTTCATCTTATCAACAGCAGGTACCAGAGAGGCAGAAAAAGAACCAGAAATCTGTTGTAAGTTGAAGTCAACCAGCCACACTCAGTGCCTCTGACCGAAACCTGATAGAAGTCACCCAGCACAAGGCCAGGCGTGGCTCATGCCTGTAATCCCAGCACTTTGGGAGGCTGAGGCGGGTGGATCACTTGAAGTCAGGAGTTGGAGACCAACCTGGCCAACATGGTGAAACCCGGTGTCTAGTAAAAATACAAAAATTAGCTGGGCGTGGTGGTGCAGGCCTGTAATCCCAGCTGCTCGGGAGGCTGAGGAAGAAGGATTGCTTGAACCCGGGAGGTGGAGGTTGCAGTGAGCCGAGATGGTGCCACTGTACTTCAGCCTGGGCGACAGAGCAAGACTCTGTCTCAAAAAAAAAGATAAGAAAAAAGAAGTCAACCAGCACATGTCTGGGTCTCACCCTCGGCCCCCCTTAGATGCATGTGCAAGGAGAGGCCCTTGAGGGGACATTTAACTGTACAAAGCTAAAGTCACAGTCGTGAGCTTTTAGCGCTCCCACTCTTGTCTAGTCCTTGTGACCTTCTGAATATTGAAAGTCTCAACCCCTGTTTTGATTTTTGTGTGTGTTTGTTTTTTGTGTTGTTTTGAGACAGGGTCTCACTCCTGTTGCCCAGACTAGAGTGCAGTGGGGTGATCACGGCTCACTGCAGCCTTGACCTCTCGGGCTCAGGTGATCCTCCCACCTCAGCCTCCCCAGTAGCTATGATCACAGGTGCACACCACCACGCCAGCTAATTTTAACATTTTTGGTAGAGGTGGGGTTTGGTCATGTTGCCCAGGCTGGTCTCGAACTCCTGGGCTCAAGCAATCCACCCACCTCGGCCTCCCAAAGTGCTGGGATTACAGATGTGAGCCACCATGCCTGGACTCAACACCTGTTTTGGACAGGTGGAAAATTCTAGAGTCCAGCAAGCCTCTGAAACCCCCCAGGCTCCTGCCCACCTTCTCTGAGTAGCAGCTCCCTGTGGGCACAGCACATTTTTCCCATTTCCCCAGGGAGCTCTGAGTTCAGTTATTCATCCCATTGTCCCACAGCCCTGGCCTAGTGGGAGTGAGTGCCAGGGTTCTAAACAGGACCCTCCGGGAGGGGGCCACAGGTGTCAGAGGTGCTTCCTGCACATCGATGAGAACTTGTACACACCTGAGCGCCTGCTGGGGTGGGTCCTGAGGACCGGCTTCCAGGGACTGGCTGCCAGGCCCCAGCCCCCAATACCATCTACTCCTGGAGTGTGTTTTGTCAGGCTCAATCTCCAGGGCCCCCGCAAACCCCAGTGAAGCCAAAGGGACTGAGAGGAATGCCTCGGCATGGGAATTGTATCTACCTGTGAGTTCACGTCATAAACACATGGGCTTGACATGCTGCGGCCAGTTTCAGACTGCAGGAGGCTGCGCACAGCATTTGGCATGGTGCACGGGGCCGAGCTGGCGTGGCTGGGTGGATGCACCCCTGCTGTGGCTCCAGGTGCATCACCTGTGCAGCCCTGAGTATGTCGGTCTCTTCTGGTGCCCACAGCATGCCTCTCCTTAGGTCCCGCTCTGTGTAGCATGCACCTGCTGCCCCAAACCCGGGACTCAGAACAGAGCGGGAGAAGAGATCTATGTTGGTTAATACTGAGTGTCAACTTGATTGGATTGAAGGATGCAAAGTACCATTTCCAGGTGTGTCTGTGAGGTGGACTGGGAGAGGCAGACCCACCCTCAGTCTGGGTGGGCACCATCTAATCAGCTGCCTGTGCGGCTAGGATACAAGCAGGCAGAGGAGCGTGGAAGGACTGGACCAGCTGAGTCTTCTGTGCTGGAGGCTTCCTGCCCTTGAACATCAGACTCCAAGGTCTTCAGCCTTTGGACTCTTGATCTTACACCAGTGATTTGCCAGGGGTTCTCAGGCCTTCAGCCACAGACTGAAGGCTGCACTGTTGACCTCCCTACTTCTGAGGTTTTGAGACTGGGACTGGCTTCCTGGCTCCTCAGGAGGCTTGCAGACAGTCTATTGTGGAACTTCACCCTGTGATTGTGGGAGTCTGTCTTCCTGATAAACTCCCCTCTATATATACACCTGTGCTAATAGTTCTGTCCCTTTAAAGAACAGACTAATGCGGAATCCTTCTTGTCCAAGTGGGAAATCTGGACCTTCCAGAATCTTCTCTGCAGAGTACAGGCCCCAGAAAGCCAAGCTGAGGACCAGGCTAGCACCTGGGTTCTGTGCATCAGAGGGGGAACCTTCTCTCTCGTGAGGTTGTCTTCAGTGTCCTGAGCGACTGTGTGAATAGAGGCTGCACCGGGAAAGTGCTTACCTGGGCTGTGCGGCCAGTGCCGACACCGGTAGAATCATGTGCAGAGTGACAAAGTGTCGTCCATCCTGGGGTGGGGCTTGTGGACTCGAGGCCTGGGCACCTGCCAGAAGCAGCTGGCCCTTCTTTGTTTTGTCTTGAAAATTGAATGCCCTTGGTTAAATAGATGTGTGTTTGTGTGTGTGTACACACATTTTTTTTTGTCTGGTTTTTTTATTTTTCACACATTTTTTTTTTGAGAAGTTTTGCTCTTTTGCCCAGGCTGGAGTGCAGGGGCACAATCTCTGCTCATGCAACCTCCGCCTCCTCAGTTCAAGCGATTCTCCTGCCTCAGCCTCCAGAGTAGCTGGGATTACAGGCGCCTGCCACCACGCCCAGCTAATTTTCTATTTTTAGTAGAAATGAGGTTTCACTGTGTTGGCCAGGCTAGTCTCAAACTCCTGACCTCAGGTGATCCGGCCGCCTCTGCCTCCCAAAGTGTTGGGATTACAGGCGTGAGCCACCGCACCCGGCCCCTTGGTTAAATATTTTAAAGAAAAACTGGAAGATTTTCCCCTGATTATAAGAGAAATATGCATCCCACAATAGCAAATTTGGGAAATATAGAAAAGTTTGAAGTAGCTGGGAGCCCCCCACCACTTCCTCCTGGAGGCCATTCAGTGTATCTCCTTCCTGGGTGGGAGGGATTTTCAACACCAAGGGCTGCTTGCTGGGAGGTGGTTTTGTCTGGAAGGGCCCCCTCTCTACCTCCCAGTTTCTGTCCCCGCACATGAATGTCCCCGGCTTCCCTTGTCTGGATGATGTTATCAGGGAGACACCGTCCCAGATTCTGGTTGATTCAGAGCAGGCTCCCTCAACCTCGGCACCAGTGCCACTTGGGCTGGAGAATTCTCTGTCATGGGACAGACTCTGTGGCCTCTGCCTACTGCCAGTACCACCCCTTGCCCAGCTGGGACAACCAAAAATGCCTCCCTACACTGCCCAGTGTTCCCTGGGGAACAAAACCCCTCCCACGTGACACCCACTGATACAGAGTTGTCACCTATGCCACCAATTTTCATAGATTCTAATATAATATAATGTGCATAATGCAAAAATTATATGAATTCTTTTTAAAATCACCCCCCACCCCACCTTATTCCAAAAAGGATTGTAGGTGACATCCTTAAATTAATCTGCTACCATGAAATTTTTAAAATAAATAATAGCAGATATGGGGAAAATGGAAAATTAGAGTAGGTTAGTAAAATAAATCTGTGGTAAAAATAAAATACCAAATTCACCCACTAGAAAACCAGGCAGTGACTGGCAAGAGCTGCATGTTTCATTCAGACTTTCCAGCAAAGAAGAAACCCACTCATTGCTGAGAAGTCCCGTGTCCGCAAAATTTCTCCCTTGGGTTCTCAAAAAAGCACAGTGTGAACTAGGAAACACCATTCCCCCAGTAAGTGGACATTTGTCTGGCAGTTATTTGGGTCCCTTAGTATCATATCATAAGGAACATAAGTTTGTCTTTCCTGGGTTCATTGATCCAATATTTATTGAAGGCTTCTGGGCACATGACGTGGTGCTGGACAGTGGAGACACCAAGATGACCACAGGCAAGCTGCTCCCCACCCCCTGGTGTCCCTGGGAAGAACGTGGTCAGAGGCGCTCAGAGAAGGGAGGGGTTCCTCATGCCAGGGATCTGGCCTCACAGCACACACACTGTCTGAGCTGATGTCAGAAGCGACTCTAGGTTCAAAGGCAGAGAAACAAAAGGGACACTTCCAAAGGGAACGGAGGGTTTTTAGGCAAGTGACTTTTTTGGGGGGTAGGAGAGCAGCTTTATTATATTTCACAGGCCATAAAATGCATTTAATGTGTGCAATTCAGACATTTTCATGTATTCACAGAGCTGTGCAAACAATGCCCAACTTTAGGATATTTTCATCACCCCCAAAAAAGAAGCCCTATAACCTTCAGCCCTCACTCCCTGTTCACACCCCCTGCAACCACCAAGCTTTCTGTCTCTATGGATTCACCTGCTCTGTATATTTCATGTAAATAGAATCATATGCATTCTTTTATGAGCATCTAACTTAGCACCATGTTTTCAAGGTTCATCCACATGCAGCCCGTGTCAGTATCGCCTTCCTTTTTATGGCTGAATAGTACTTCATTGTCTGGAGAGACTGCATTCTGTTTCTCCATGTATCCGTTGATGGGTGTTTGGGTTGTTTCCAGGTTTTGGCTATTGTGAATAATACTGCTGTGGACATTTGTGTTGAAGTTTTTGTGTGGGCATATGTTTTCAGTTCTTTGAGGACATAGCTAGCAGGGGCATTGCTGGGTCATGTGGTGAAGCTGATGACATTTTACACTGTGGTGACTAAAAGTCTTGTGAGTCTCACTTATTAACTCTGTGCTGCTTAAAGTGCACCACGGGGGTAAGGACACCCCTGGGGAGTAGTAAGATCCCAACCACTACGGGATCCCATGGTTTGCCAGAGCACGGAGAATGTGTAAGGAAGATTTCCAAATCTCACTAGGCCAGCACGCGTAGCAGGCTCAAAGCTCTTGGTAGAAATACCACCTTCCGGGCTGGGCCTCAGAGCTGCTGATTCTGTAGGTCTGGAGTCGAGAGGGGTGCGCCCAGGACTCTGCCTTTGTAATAAGCTCCCCTGAGGTAATCAGATGTTAAACAGCCCGCCCTAGACAGTGAGCAGGTGCCTCGTGGTACACAGTAGGCACCCAGAGGCTCTTTGAACAAATCAATGTGATCCTTTTTACAAACAGGGAAGGGGACTGTTTAAAAATTCTGTGAGATGGTCTGAGCAAGTTCCATCTTGGCCCTGGCTGTGCACATGTAGGGGAAGCAGGGATGTGAGATCTGCTGCCTCTCACACCCTGTGAAGAGCTTCCAAGCAGGGAGAAGGCTAGGGGGCAAAGACTTAACCTGAGCCCTAGATAGGGGCCAGAGGTGGAGTGGCTGCCATCTGCGCCTCTTCAGCGGCCTGTGAGCTGCCCAGAGGCCAGGGCTGTCGCCTTTGAGTCCTGGAGTCCAGTGCTCTTAGCTCTTCCTGGCAGGACAAGAGGGGCCCAGAAGCGGCTCTGGCCAGGGCCCACCTGCAGGGTGTGAGGGCGGTACCTGGGGTCAGAGGGCAGAGCCGGCCGCTCCGGATGCCGAACCGGATAAAGCGGGGCAGGGGCTACATTCATTCAACCACTCACTCACTGCTTGCAGAGTATGTATTGAGCGTCTCTGTAAGCTGTTTTACTGGGAGTGTTGGAACCTCTCTATCCCTTTGATCCCCGAGTTTCCTTCCTTCAGCCATCTGTGTCATTATCATCAAGACACAATGGTTTCTTCTCCACATTTCTGGTGATGTTGCTTCTCCTTGTGCCAATCCCCACTGGATACCCCACTCTCCGGAGTGAGAACCCCAAGCAGGTGCCTCTGGGCATGTGCGGAGCGGGCACTGCCTACAAGCTCAGCTGTCCAGCTCGTGGCGTCCACCCTGGCTGCAGCGCCTGCCCAGGCCTCAGGCGAGTCCTGGCCCAGCAGCTGTTAGCTCGGAGCAGCCAGCAACGGCCTCGGGGGGTCAGCCAGGGCAGGCAGCTCATGCATCCTGCTTCATTAATAATGAATGGCCAGACGCTGCCCGTGCCTCTCCCGGGTCGCCTCATTGACTTGGTGGGAGCCTCAACCGCCCACGGCGCACAGAGCCAGGGACTGGATTCCAGGCTCTGTCAGAGAGACTCAAGAAGCCAGGATAAGCAGCTGCTCCTCAAGACCCCCTGAGCCGCTGCCCCAGGAGACCAGTCACTGCGGCCCTGAACAGCCCCCAAGCCATCACCTCCAGCTCAGCGAGCCAGGAGGACACGCCGGAGGGAGCCCTCCCTTCTCCCATCCAAGGAAGGCAGCTGTGCTCATCACCTGTCACTCATGATCAGGAATAACTCGCAGCCCTGCCCTGCCCAACACTTTTGGAGACTGTTGGGCTGAGGACTTGGGCAGCCAGAGCTGGACGA
>PVKP010035418.1:0-23317 GCA_004027715.1 Plecturocebus donacophilus | reverse complement strand
GCAATAAAACAAGAATCCCATTCTCTCTCCCTCTTTCTCTTCCTCTTTCTCTCTTTCATTCTTTTTTTCTTTCTTTTGCTGTCTCTTTCTTTCTCCTTTTCCCTCTTTTTCCAAAATCTCTTACTCTTTCTTTCTCTTTCATTCTTTTTTTTTCTTTTGCTGTTTCTTTCTTTCTCCTTTTCTCTCTTTTTCTAAAATCTCTTCCTCTTTCTTTCTCTCTTTCATTAAAAAAAAAAAAAATTCCTCGTGGTAATATGATAATTCCTGGTAAAAATTCATGGCATATCTGAGTCTGTTTTCAAGGCTTGTTTTGTTTCTTCAGATTGTATTTTTTGCCTTTACAATGCCTCATAATTTTTTTTCATAGCCAGTCTGAATGTATCAGGTAAAAGGAACTGAGCTAAATAGGCCTTTAGTGTGAGGTTTTATGTTTATCTGTTTAGAAGTCAGGCTCTGTTTTCTATGGCCGTGGTATCAGAGGCAAATATTATGGGATCTTTAGGGTGTTGCTTTTCTGGCTAGAAACCTCCATGGCTGCTAGCACCTTTGCCCTAGATCTTGCCCTATGTCCAGGAAGAATGAGGTATGTAGACAAGTGGAGGGTGAGCAAGACCAAGACAAGCTTTATTAAATGTTAGAACAGCTCAGAGGAGACCTGCAGGGGGCAGCCCCTCTCCTTAGGCAAGTCATCTCATCCAGTGTTCAGCTCTCAGCAGAGAGGAGGCACTGGAGTGAGTGGCTCCTCTTTGCAGCCAGGTTCCCATTGACTTCCCAGCTCTCAGCTGAGAGGATACCTCCTCTCTGCAGCTGGTCATCTGGGTATCTAGCTGTCCTTTCCCCTGCTGTGGCTGATCCTGGGGCTTTTATGGACCTCAGAGGGGAGGAGATGTGTGCCAGTTGATACATTGGTGGCCACGGGTGGGCTGGAAAAAGGCACCACAAGTCCCCATTCCAGTCTGTGGGTCTGGCAGCCTGACCCCCAACCTTCAGGCCCTCCCTGGCCTGAAGGTGGGGTCTTACGGGGGACCTGCCCCCTTCTATCCAGGAGCCTCTCTGCCTCATGCCACCTTTCATGGTGCCCAGGCTGCTTGTGCCTGGTACCTGCAGGCCAGCACAGAGTGGCTCCCCTACCTCAGCTTCCCCAGAGGGGAGGAGTCAGGGTAGGAGCATGTGCATACCCTGCTGGGCTGTGATGGTGTCTCGGCTTGGCTCCAACCCTGCTCTGTGAACCTCCCAGATTGGAGCTGATGTGGGAAGTGGCAGCAGGAACTAGCAGTGGAAATAGGCATTTCCGAGTCTTCAGGGGCCAGGGGAGCCTTCCTGAGCCCCCAAGAGCACACAGAAGCCTGGGTCCACAACCTTGACTTAGGTAGCTGCAGCTGCATGGGGTGGGGAAACAGGGCTCCTGCCTGCTCCCAGTCCCTAAGAGCACATGGAAGCCTGGGTCTGCCACCCAGGCTTAGGTGGCTTGGGCTGCTGCCTGCTCCTGGCTCTTACTGGCACTGTGGAGCAAGAAGCCCTGGCTGCTCCCCCTTGCAGCCTAGGGCGGGGACTCCAGGTCCTTGCTGGGCCTGGGCTGGTGTCTGGGGCAGGGGTGATATTGCCAGGGGCTACCTCAGTTGCCCTGGCACTCAGGGGTGGCGTGAGCAGAGCAGATCACTGTGTCATATGGCTGTTGGGTGTGTCAGGCTCAGCAGTTGCCTGATGTGGGGCGGACCCTGGGGACGTGGCCCCGGGCGGCCCTACGCAGAGCCTCCTCCAAAGGTCCAGGAACCTGGCACCCTCAGCAAGGTGAGTGCAGTGGCTGTGTCACTGGCCAGTCCCTGAAGTGGGCACTGCTCCCACTTCATGCCTCAGGTCCCTGAGCTCAGCCTCAGCTCTGCATTGGGCCCCTCTCTACCTGACTGTGCTGCACTGAGGGCAGCAGGCTGTTGGAGGGGAGGAGGGGGCTGTCCGCTTTCTCCCTGTGGCCTCCCTGTACCAGAAAGCCACCACTACCACTATCAGAGGCTAAAATGTCTTCTAGTGTCTGCTTTTATCTGCCCTGTTGTCTTTGGGTTTTTGTAAAGAATTCTTAAATGGGGTCTGAGGCTTGCAGGTTTTTAAGTTGTAATCTTGTACAAGAGCTGTATTGATGTGGTAAAGGTAGAGGGATGCATGCAGGTGAAAGTTCTGTAGTCCTGTAATTAGATTTCAGGACTATAGAACTCAGGACTATAGAACTTTCCTCCTCATCCCTCTGCCCTCTACCAGCTGTGAGCCTGAGTTGGGTATCTATCTCTTTTTCCCTGTCAAAGGATAGATGGGACTGGAGTTCGGTATTTCCCTTCCCTCAGGTTAGTTAGGCACTGTAAAACCCTAGTAGGTTAGGCAATCTAAAAGCCCAGCTGGTTAGGGTCTGGTAAAATAGTTTCCTTTTCTGGAATGTCTTTTAAGAGAAACAGAAAGCCCCTGGCATATTTCAAAATGGTTTTCTTCTTTCCCTGCCTCAAGCAGGAGGGGATTTTTTCAGATCTTTACCATGAGAACCTGGTAGGGCTCCTGGAGGTAAAACTCAAGAAAGTATAGGGACCCCCCTAAGACTGGTCCCCTTGCAGATTTTAACTCTCAAGCTAGTCTGCAATTACTGTTTAAGGTGTTCCTACTGATGCTGGCTTCACTTGAGAGCTTGCATTCCTGCGCTTATGTTTCCCGCACACTGTGATTCTCTGTATCTGCCTGTCTCTCCAGTTTTTAGAGCAGCAGTTTGCCCTCTGACCTCAATTCTCTGATGGCTTTACGAAGAGTTGTTGATTATCAGTTTTCTTCCCCTAGTTTTTTTTCTTGTTGTGAGGTTGGGAGTGATGAATTAAAAGCTCTTTACAACCTTACTTAAGGTTATTTTTTGACCATTTTTGATGCTTTTGTAACTAGTCAAAAGACTTATTACAACATCCTTTATCTGATTTGGCAGTATTGTTCATTAAGAATTTTATTTCTTCCTGACATCAGGTCTGTACATTTTGGGGATAATGTGTTCTAATTTGCAAGAACGATTAAAAAACCCTTCTAGAAGGAAGTTGATCGTAGGACTGATTCTTATTATTGATGAGTTGACTGCCTTGTCTGTTTTGTGTTGCTATATAGGAATACCTGAGGCTAGGTAATTTACAAAGAGTTTGATTTATCACACAGTTTTGCCGGCTGTACAAGAAGTGTGGCACCACGATCTGCTTCTAGTGAGGGCCTTAGGCTACTTCCATTCCTAGCAGAAGACAAAGAGGAGCCAGCTTGTGCACATGAGAGAGGAGAAAAGGGTGGGAGGAGGTGCCCTGGCTCTTTTTAACAACCAGCCCTTGGGGGAATGAATAGGATGAGAACTGAAGCAAGCCTGAGGAAGAGTATTAATTTATTCACGAGGTTTCTGATCCCCCCCCCCTCCACCATCTCCTATTTGGCCCCACTCCCAACATTGAGATTGAGATCAAATTTCAACAGGAGTAACAGTTATCTAATTGATAGCCTAGACTCAGGCTATTTACTGTTCTGTTTTCTAGTATAGATTGAGGGCAACAGCAAACTTTGTTTCCTTTGTTGAAGTCCAAAGGTTTATTTTTATATTCTTACACTGTAAAAAAAAAAAATACTTTATTTTTATAGCCTTTTTGGGTGTAGGGTCATGTCATGTTTTACTAATTGCACTTCTGATAAGTATACTGATGATGCTGAGGATGGTTATTAAAGCCCTATTCTGATACTTTGGGTTTATGGAACCAATTAATTTGATGACTCATTTACATTGAGTTTCTTAATTAGTAGATTGCCCACTAATTATTTTTATAAGCAGAGAATAAGGTAATGTTAATTCTTACTTTTTGTGATATGGTAAAAACTTAGTTCATATAATGAATTTAGTGCTCAAATATTTTAGTAGAAATTGAAGTAGAAAAAGAAAGATTGTTGTAAATTAAATGTAAAATATAATTTTATTTTCTTTAGAAAACTTCACATTGAAAAGATCACCACATTATAGATAATTTAAACAACTTATTTGTTTATAACTTTTATTATTATTGAATGTAAAAGAGTTACACGCAGTTTCATGAACTTAACATAACTGTGGTTATCATGTTAGTATATGTTCCTTTTAGTCATTTTTCATATACAGAGTTTTCTTTTACAAAGTCGTGATAATAATTTCTTTTCTAATTGGTGCCTTTCTTTTCTCAGTTAATAGTGTAAATGTTTCCCATTTCTAACAATATTTCTTGTTGAGTAAGTTACTGTTAGCTTGGTCAGGCTGAGTTTATTGTACATATTGCTGTAGTAAACATCTTTGTGCCTTTTGCTTTTCCATATTTGTACCATATCTTTGGCTGGGTTTTCAGAAGTCTTGTGTGTGTCTCTCTCTCTCTTTTTCTTTTTGCCTGTCTTTTCTCTCTCCTTCGTTTGGAGAGGATTTTGTGTTCTGTTTTACAGGACTAATTAACTTTTATTGGATCTTGAAAAATGGGATTAAAAATTTTTTTGTTACTTATGTAATTTGAAAAAAAATGCTTTTGGACTTATATTGCCACAGTGGTTTACACAACTTTATTCCAAAAAATTGTAGTTTTGTGACTAGATGATAAAAATGATCTCCTATTTATATGCCAAACTTGGTATCTAGACTCTCATACTTAGGATGTAAAGTGACTATAGTCCAATAATTTAATGTCTTATGTTTAATTCTTGTAATATTTTACTCACAAATTGAACTTTTCCAATTTAATGTTTATGGACTTAATTTGGTATCTTTGTTAGGATTACTTATTAGATTTCTTTTCATTCTTCTGACTTCTCCCTAAACTAATGTTTCAAGTTGGAATGGGTCTAGCAATTTTAAGTAGGAAAATCAGTATGAGTAGAGACTTCTAGAAACTTCTGTTGTCACTGAGATGCTGAATTTGATGATTCTGACCCTACTTGCTCATCTGTAAAAGCTATTAGAGGATTATTTTAAGAGTTTCTATTCTATACAGGTATATATACGCCACGTAATACCACTCAGCCATAAAAAAGAATGAAATAATGTTTTTTTGCAGCAGTTTGGATGGAGCTGGAGGCCATTATTCTAAGTGAAGTAACTCAGGAATGGAAAACCAAATACCATATTTTCTTACAAGTGGGAGCTAAGCCATGGGCATACAGAGTAGTAACATAGACTTTGGAAACTCAGAAGCAGGGAGGATAAGAAGAGGGTGAGGAATAAAAAAATGATATTGGATACAGTGTACACTAGTTGGTTGATGGGTGTAGTAAAATTTCAGACTTCACCACTATACAGTTCATCCATGTAACCCAAAACCACTTGTACTCCAAAAGCTATTGAAATAAAAAAAATGTTTAAAAAGAGGGCTGGGCACGGCGGCTCTTGTCTGTAATCCCAGTACTTTGGGAGGCCAGGGCAGGTGGAACCCAAGGTCAAGAGATCAAGACCATCCTGACCAACATGGTGAAACCCCGTCTCCACTAAAAATACAAAAATTAGCTAGGTGTGGTGGTGCACACCTGTAGTCCCAGCTACTCAGGAGGCTGAGGCAGGAGAATTGCTTGAACCAGGAGAAGGAGGTTTCAGTGAGCCGAGATGGTGCCACTGCACTCCAGCCTGGCAACAGAGAGAGACTCCGTCTTAAAAAAACAAAAGAGGCCAGGCAGGAGGCAGGGTGGCTCACACCTGTAATCCTAGCACTTTGGAAGGCTGAGGTGGGCAGATCAGTTGAGTTCAGGAGTTCGAGACCAGCCTGACCAACATGGTGAAACCCCATCTCTACTTAAAATAAGAAAAAATTAGCCGGGCATGGTGACTTACACCTGTAATCCCAGCTACTTGAGAGGCTGAGGTGGGAGAATCGCTTGACTCTGGGAGGCAGAGGTTGCAGTGAGCCTAGATTGCGCCACTGCACTCCAGCCTGGGTGACAGAGCAAAACTCTGTCTCAAAAAAAAAAAAAAATTAAGAAGTTTCTATTGTACATAATCTTCTAGCCTTATTATTTTATTATTTCTTAGGGATTTTATAAATGCATGTAGCTTTTTTACTCTTGTCATCTTCCAGTTATTTGCCAAGATTGAAAAATAGCCATCTTTCTTCTAATACTCTGGTGAGCCTGAAAGAAGAAAATGTTACACAGTTCATTTTATTGTAAAAATAGTAAAATTTCTCAACTAATACTTATTCCTGGTTTTTGTGGATTTGTTCAGGGAAGATAGGATTTATTTTTATTTTTAATTTTTTAGTAGAGATGAAGTTTTGCTGTGTTGCCAGGCTAGTCTGGAACTTCTGAGCTCAAGCAATCCTGCCTCAGCATTCCAAAGTGTTGACATTATAGGCATGAGCCACTGCACCTGGCTGGAAGACAGGATTTCTTAAAAAGTAAATATCACTTAAGAATATACTGGTATGGAATCTGAAGTTGTGCATACCAGGATATTCACATATTTCTTTGTATCTTGTTCCGTCTTTCCCCAAATCTTGTCTCACCTTTTCCCCAATAAGTTTAGTTAACAACTACTGTGAAATTTGGAATACAGAATGATAACGACCCTACCTTTAGGAAGCTGATAATTTAGAAGGTGAACTGGAAATATAAGTTAATAATTACAGTAGAGGAAGTCCCCTAATTTCCTCTGTAATAACATGTCTCCCAAAATGTGATCGAAAATAAAAAATTCCACGTGTCATAGGCTTAGGAGGTATTTGGGTGTTTGTATGGAGAGTCACTTCATACAGCTAAAATTTATTATTATAAAATATTCAATTCTAGTTCCTGGGCGTGTTACCTCCTTTGGAACCAGAAACCTTAGTTGCTGCATAACATTAAAAGCATCAGGATGATACCTGTAATCCCAGCACTTCCGCAGGCAGAGGCAGAGGATTGCTTGAGGCTGAGAGTTAGAAACCAGCCTGGGCAACATAGTGAAACCCTATTTCTATCAAAAAAAATTTTTTAAATTAGCCAGGCATGGTGGTGTATGCATATAGTCCTGGGTATTTAGGAGGCTGAGGCAGAGGACTGCTTGAGCTCAAGTGTTTGAGGTTGCAGTGAGCTATGGTAGAACCACTGTACTCCAGCCTGGGCAACAGAGTGAGACCGTCTTGTGGGGGGAAAAAAGTGTAAGGATGGGATTTCTAGGCATTTTTTGGGGCTGAGCAAATCAATTTTGGGCCCACCCTCCTGGTAGGGGGTGGGGTGGCAGCCTCTGGAATTTGAGCCCTGCTACTGGGATTGTAGGTATAGGAAGTTGAGAGGGGAAGAGTCTTTCTCACCCTGCTGTGGTAGTAAGAGCTTGGTGCTTAATGGGTGTCTTTCACTAATTTGATCACCTCGGATTTCTGCTCAGAACCCAGCAATACTTGTAGGGCTGCACTGTCCCAAGAGAGAAATCAGGGACTTCTGGTGATAAGTCAAGGTTAAGAGATAAGAGAACACCTACACTTTAGGATATTAGAACTACAACTCCATTTTCTCCTTCACCCTCACCTTTTTCCACCTTCCAGCTTGCAAGTATATGTGATTAAGGCTTTGTCCAGAGCAGAACTGGAGGATGGGTTAGGAAGAATTACTTTTTTTCATCATAGGTCAGGTTAGTGTCATGTCCCCCTAAACTACAGGGAGGCCTGGCTTCATACCTCTTCTCCCAATTTCCTAGCATTGTGAAATGACAGAGCTTCATGCAGTAACTCAAAATTTTTGTTAATAAGGTGATATCTAAAAGATTGAATTTGGTGTTCTGAAGTTAGTGTGAGGATGTCAGTCTGTTAATGTGTGAAATATTTTGAGCTGTATGAAACTCAATTTTGCTTACTGTGGTAAGTACAACTGAAGTATGTAAAACTCAATAGTTGCACACAGGAAAGAATAATGAATTGTGTCTGGAGAGTCAGGAAAGTCTCACAAAGGAGAAGATCCTTGAGTTCTTTGTTAAAGTGGTAGATTTAAAGAAGTTCGCTCGCTCGTTCATTCATTCATTCATTCATAGATGGAGTTTTGCTGTAGATCTCCCAGGCTGGAGTGTAGTGGTGCTGTCATAGCTCACTGCAATCTATAACTTCTGGGCTCAAGCATAGAAATAGATCCGATAGTTGAAGTCTCTGCCCAGTAATACTGATCTCTTGGAACCTTACTCGTTTCAGAAATGGCTCTGGTCTGAATACATTATATGGGAGTAAGCTCTTCTAAATATCTTTATGCCTTAATTCTTTATGCATAAACTTCAGCAACTTTTAAGCTACCATTAGTAAATTTTCACTATAAATTATATACTTGATGATTGAATTTTTAGAATTAGATTTATTCCAAATATAAGTCAACCTAAATATAAAGTTTTTCTCTACTTAAATGTAAGCTTTTTTGGCACTCTTGAAGATTCTGAGTATTTCTCTGGACAGTTAGGCCATCAGGGTGTTTGTATGAATTCTGGAATTGCCCTAGAGAGCATAAGCTGTGGAATAAAGCAGGTGTATGTGGTCTGACTCGGTCACTTAAGATCTGTGCATCCTTGGATAGTAACTTAGATGCTAATTTTCCACATCTGTAAAATATGGATAAAGAGTGAAGAGTCTTTAGCACAGTGCCTGGCATGAAGTAATGGCTCAATAAATATTAATTATTACTATTGTTAACTAAATAAGAGTTCTCTAGGTCTCTGGCTTGAAACATATAGATGTTGGAGACTCTGAATACCTTGAGGCCACCTTGTGCTAAGACTAGATGCTCAGGAGCACCTTTTTGATTAGTCATTTATTCATTGAGCATATATTTTTTTGTTGTTTTAACTTTAGCAAGATACTTAAGTCAGTCAATTGTATTTCTATACATATATTTCTATATAGAGGAGATTTCCTATAGGATGACCTATTCTGGATGTGTCTTTCTGACCTGCAGCTAATCAAGCGGCTACAGCTTTGCTAATTTTTTTTTAAACCCTAATATTGTAAAACAGTAGTACAGAGGAAATAGGCTGTTGGTTGACTTCTAAATTCTCGCATGGGTTAGATTTGCCTAAAAGCAAATCATATAGCAAGAATTGATGAGAGAACTTTCCTCATAGCTTCTAGCCTGGTAAGTTTGTTTCACTTGGTATAAGTCAGAGGAATCTGAACTATAGAACCAAATTGTATTGAAAAATGACTCAGGGTTTGTGATGTCTTTGTCCTTCCCTCAAGGGAGTTCTAGATATAAGAAGCATCATGTTTTAAAAGTTATCAGTCATCAGTGAAGGCAGCAAAGTCAGAAACTAATATAGCCAAGTCTAGATTATATCGGTTGTAATCTTTTTGATCACAAGATTCTAGGTTCTAGAACCAGGTCTGTAAAATGTTGAGAGCCTTCTAAGGAAACTCCATTATAGTCATATAATTGATTTTTCTTTGTCTTTCTTCTTGAACATACTCTTCTTTATAGAATAGTCCTTCCTCCACCCCAGATAGTATCTATCTTGAAGTTTTGAGAACAATAGTATTCTTGTGCTTTAGGTTCTGAGTTGCTGACTTGAGGAAATTTGATATGCAATAGTCCTGCAGGCCCACTAACAGATACCTGAAACCATGGATAGTACTGAGCCCTATACATACAGGTCAGGCATCCCAAATCTAAAATCCAAAATGTTCCAAAATATGAAGCCAACATGACACCCAAACACTCACTGGAGCATTTTGGATTTGTGGATTTGAGATGCTCAACTGGTAAGTATAACACAAGTATCCCAAATTCCCTATTCCTATTAGTTTTTACTTGATATTCTGAATTCTTAAGTGTAACTTTTTTCTAATTTGTAAATTTCCAATTTAAAAATTTTCTAACTTTTTTCCTATTTTTATGAAAGAAATTAATAGGAAATTTTGAGATGGTAACTAGAAATTGTCTTTGTAGTGTTAAACTTTTAGTTGGGAGGCTACTAGGCTGGGGTCTCTATAGCTGTTTAAGTTCCTGTCTAAGCAAACCAAAGCCTAACTTAAAAAGTAAAAGGAAACTAGGTATTTTGCCAACTAGAAACCACCCAACTAATCTGTAACGAGTGTCTCTCTACTCTAATCAACGAGATGTGTTTTCTTTGTCTTCCTTCTGTGTTCAGCCCATAAAGCTTGCAGCTCACACTGCTGTGAATGAAGCTCTTCAAACTTCTTACAGTTCAGAGTGCTGCCTGATTGATGAATTATTCTTTGCCCAGATAACTCTTTTATTTTCTCTGTTTTTGCTTTAAACAAGAAAGAAACATAAATTCTGTTAATTGAGCTTCTGAATGTTAACAGTGAAAATTCCCTTTAAGGCTTTGATTATCAGTATTTTAGGACTGTAGATCTTTTTAAAACCTTAGCTTTTAATGTGTTTTGGTTAAACATGATGATTTATGTGTCATTATAGTGCCACACTCACAAAAGTTGCTAACTAAATGTTAGTTCCTTCAGTATATATATATTCATTCACTGGGATATGCTTCCAAAAGTAGATGATCATAAGAATTCTCTGGGAGCTTTTAAAAACTACAGATGTCTATGGCATATATTAATACATGGCATCTATATTAATACATGTATGTAAATGTATGCAAACAATTTTATCTATTTTTTCCTTAACATTAACTCCTTCAGATAGAATGGTTGGCTCAAATGATTTAATTATTTTTGAGGTTGTTGATTCATAGAAGCAAATCCTCTTCAGAAAGATTGTACTAGTTTACACAATTACCTTTAACACAGGGTATTCTTGAGCTTTTAATATTTCTCAGTTAGTGGAAAGGATCTCTTAGTTTGTTGGGATCTCTTTGATTATAAGAGAGATTTAGCATTCTCCAGAATTCATTGATATCTACATTTCTTCCTCCCTCCCTCCTTTCCTTCTTTCCTTTTTCCTTCTCCTACTTCCACTCCCTGCCCCTCCACCATCTTCCCTTTCCCCTGCTCCCCCTCCTCCTTCCCCTTCTATCCCCCTCCCCTCCTGTTTTTCTTTCTTTGCTTGTTTTTGATCTATGTTCTTTCACATATGGAGATTATGTTTTGGCCAGCAATAAGTTGAATCATGGGGTTAGAAGATGAGGACTAAAAACAAGAATTGGTGTCCAGCAAGGTGGGGTAATTTTGATTACTGTGCCTGTTGCAAATATGAGCAAGACATTAAATGTATAATAGATCTGTGAGTTTTTTATACATATTTTTATTATCTCATTAATGTTATCTTTGAGAAATAGTTCTTTTCAGTTTGGGATTGGAGGAATTGGATTTAAAATTTTCTTATATGAAGAAACCAAATATTTTGCTGCTATCATTTGGAAACCTCTTGTTATGACTGGTTCTGGGTGGTATTGGAATCAGTTTGAAACATGCCATTAATGACCACTTGTTTTCATTTGTTGACTATGGGTAAATGTGATTAGAACAGAAACCCCTTAATAATAGGGATTCTTTATCTTTGTGTCCCTAGTGCCTCGTAGTATCTAGCCCTGATTAGGGGTTTTAGAAGTGCTTATTGACTGTGATGGCTTTTTTTAAAATCTGAATCTGCCCTTTCTATCCCATCATTAGGATAACATCCATCTTGAAAGTAGTAAAACTATTGCAAACTGCAGAAATGAACTGTGATTTTTTTTTTTTTTTTTTTTTTTTTTTTTTTTGAGGCAGGATCTTACTCTGTCACCCAGCCTGAAGTGCAGTGGCATGATCATATCAATAGCTTACTGTAGCCTTGACCTCCCCATGCTCCGGTGATCCTTCCACCTCAGCCGCCAGAGTAGCTGGGACTACAGGCACACTCCATCATGCCCAGCTAATTTTTGAATTTTTGTAGAGACAGGGTTTTGTCTTGTTGCCCAGGCTTGTTTCAGTCTCCTGGGCTCAAGGGATCTGTCTGTCTTGGCCACTGTGCCTACCCCAAATATCTTTTTTCAGACACCGCTTTTGATTCTTTTGGGTATGTATCCAGAAGTAGAATCGCTGGTGTCATATTGTAATTTTTTTTTTTTTGAGATGGAGATTCACTCTGTCATCTGGGCTGGAGTGCAGTGGTGCTATCTCCTGGGTTCAAGTAATTCTCCTACCTCAGCCTTCCAAGTAGCTAGGATTAAGGGCTTGTGCCACCACACTGGCTAATTTTTTTTGTATTTTTAGTAGAGATGAGGTTTCACCATGTTGGCCAGGCTGGTCTTGAACTGCAGACCTCAAGTGATCTGCCTGCCTTGGCCTCCCAAAGTGCTAGGATTATAGGTGTGAGCCATCGTGCCCGGCCTTTGTAATTCGTTTTTTAATTTTTTGAGGAAACAGCATATTGTTTTCTACAATGGCTACACCATTTTACATTCCCACCAGCACCACACAGGGTTCTAATTTCAGCACATTCTTACCAACACTTATTTTCCTTTTATTTTTTTTTTAAATAATAATCATCTTAATGGGTGTGAAGTGGTATCTCATTGTGGTTTTGATTTGCATTTTTGAAATGATTAGTGATGTTGAACACCTTTTCTTATGCTTATTGTTCATTTGCATATTTTCTTTGGAGAAATGCCTATTTAAGTCCTTTGCCCATTTTGAATTAGATTTTGTTGTTGTTGTTGAGTTTTAGGGATACTTTTTAAAGATACTAACCACATGAACTCTGTTTTAAGTGATTTATAATTCTGTAGTATATACTTTTTTTTTCTGACAGACTTCTATATAGTTTGCATTTTGGCAGGTCAGTGGGGTGTGATTTTTTTTAAATAGCTTTGCTGAGGTATGATTGGCGTATAAAATACTGCACACATCTGAAATGAACAATTTGATTAGTTTTGGCATATGTATACATCTGTGAATCCATCACCACAATTAAGATAGTAAACATACTCATTACCTCCACAGATTTCTTCTTGCCCCCTTGTAATCTTTTCTCCCACTACTTCCTGTCCTTCCTTGCATCTAGGAAAATCCCAAATTGCTTTCTGTCATCATAAATTTAGTGCATTTTCTAAAGTTTTTTTTTTTTTTTTTTAATGGGACTTATAGTATATACTTTTGAGCAGTGGCTGTCTGTTCCTGTGTTTATCATTTGTGTATTTTCTTTGGTAAAATGTCTGTTTATTTTGCCCATTATTATTTAAATTAGGTTGATGGTTTTCTTATTGAGTTCTGAGAGCTGTTTATATTCTTGATCAAAGTCGTTTATAAGATACATGCTTAGCGGGGCGCGGTGGCTCACGCCTGTAATCCCAGCACTTTGGGAGGCTGAGGCGGGTGGATCATGAGGTCAAGAGATCGAGACCATCCTGGCCAACATAGTGAAACCCTGTCTCTACTAAAAATGCAAAAATTAGCTGGGCGTGGTGGCGGTCGCCTGTAGTCCCAGCTACTCGGGAGGCTGAAACAGGATAATTGCTTGAAGCTGGGAGGCGGAGGCTGCAGTGAGCCGAGATCGCGGCACTGCACTCCAGCCTGGTGCCTGGCGACTGAGCGAGACTCTGTCTCAAAAAAAAAAAACAAGATACATGCTTTGCAGATATATTTTTCCTGGACTGTTGCTTGTCTTTTCTTTCTCTTAACAGTATCTTTTGAAGAGCACACATTTTTCATTTTGATGAAGTCCAGGTTATCAGTTTGTTCTTATATAGATTGTGATTTTACTTATGTATCTAAGATATGTTTGCCTAATTCAAGGGCATAGAAGTTCTCTCCTGGAAGTTTTATGGTTTTGTGTTTAGACCTATGATGCATTTTCAGTTAATTTTTTTATATGGAATAAAAGTTGAATAGAAATTCTTTTTTGGCGGTTAGGGACATGTGATTGTTTCAGCATCATTTACTGAAACGGTTTGTCCTTTTGACTTGTGTCAAAAAATCATTTGATAGTATATGCGTGGGTTTATTTTGTTCCACTCATCTTTTTGTCTTTCTTTTTTTTTGTCCCTCATACCAGCTCAATTTTAATTTTAAAGTGACAAATATACAGGTGGAATAAAATGTTAAGCAACACCCTCCAAATTCCTCTTACATGACAAGAAGGAGCTGTATGTACTTTTGCTCTATAACCAACTAAACAGTAGTCCAGGATAGACATAAAACCATTTTTTCCAACTAAGCCTATGTGAAAATCAATTTGTAAATGGGCCACAACTCCAGGGTGTTGTTTCTGTGCTGTGATTTCTTTCTTTCTTGATGCCATTATCATGCTGACTACTACAGCTTTATAAGTCATTCAATCAGGTCATGTTAATGTGTACAACTTCTTGTTCCTTTTCCGAGCAATTCTGGTTGTTGTGCTAGTTACCAATCTGTTGCCTCTCAGCTCCAAATGCACCCTTTTTGCCTGCTCTGTGAAAACAGATCAGGCCCTTTAAATATTTTTCTTTGGTCAGCTGACAGTGTTAAGCTTTGCCAGTAGAGAGTGCTGGAGAAACACTGCAGAAAAAAGTTTGGCTTCTTTGTTTCTGTATACTTGCTTAGTGGACTGTAGCAACACACTCAGCTTCTCTAGTGTCAACATACATTTGCTTCCCCACTCTACAGTTTCTGTAGGGTGCATGTTTTCACCATTAGCAGGCTTCTGCAGTGCTCAGAGGGCAGCGGAACCAGCAACCAGTGACCCAAGACCAGCAACTTCTTTTACTTTCCTCTCGGGTGGGTTTGTCACAGTGTCTTTTGGTGGGACACTTCTGTGTGAAGAGATTTCACTAGCACCCTAAAGAATGGATTTCTAGCAAGCTCCACAAAGTAGATTTCCAGTAAGTTCTGCTGGTGCAGCACTAGAGCAAGTTCTCTCCTATTCAGTGAGAGGACTGTGTTCTCTCCAGCAAGGTCTAGATCTCAGCCCTGGGATGGGTTGGAGGAAGCTCTTGCCTTGGTGTTCTGTGTCAGCCTAGGGAGCATGGGCTACTCTTAGAGTTCTCTTTATTTCTCATTGGTTTATTGGCTGACAGTTAATTGGCTGTTTCTCCAACCCCATGTTAAATAGTTAATGATCCTTTTTATTAAGCTTTCACTTTTCAAATTACTATGTGGCTTTTCTCTCCTGAATGGTTTTACATTTCCATATGAATTTTAGAAACAGTTTGTAAATATTTAATTGGAATTGCATTGAATCCATAGATGAATCTGAGGGAGAATTGACATCTTAACAATATCGAATCTTCTGACTCATGAATAAGAAGATGTCTTCATTTATTTGAATGTTTAATTTCTTTCAGCAGTATTTTATTGGTTTCAAGGTACTGATTTTACTCATATTTTATTAGGTTTATCCTTAAGTATTTTGTATTTTTTGATGCTTTTGTAAATATTTTAATAACATACCAACTTTTTTTTTTTTTTGAGACAGAGGCTCACTCTGTCACCCAGGCTGGAGTGCAGTAGCATGATACTGGTTCACTGCAACCTTCACCTCCTGGGTTCCAGTGATTCTCCTGCCTCAGCCTCCCAAGCTGAGATTGCAGGTGCATGCCACCATGCCTGGCTAATTTTTGTATTTTTAATAGAGATGGGATTTTTACCATGTTGGCCAAGCTGGTCTCAAACTCCTTACCTCAAGTGATCTGCCCTCCTTGGCCTCCCAAAGTGCTGGGATTATAGGCATGAGCCACCACATGCAACCAATAACATAGTTTTTAATTGTTCATTACTAATATATAAGAATGCAGTTGATTTTTGTATCATGGCATTGTATCCTGAAACTTTGCTGTACTCATTCTGGTAGCTTCTTTCGTGGTTTACATTGGCTTTTCTGCATAAATAAGCATGTCTTTTGTGAATAAAGAGAGCTTTATATCTTCCATTCTAATAAAAAAAGACAATCCGTTTCTTTCTTTTTCTTGCCTGACTTCACTGGCTAAAACCTCTGGTATAATGTTGAATAGAAATAGTGAGAGTGGACATCTTAGTCTTATTTCTGATCTTAGGGGGAAAGCGTCTTTTCTTTCACAATTAAATATGATGTTAATTGTAGATTTTTCAGGATGCACTTTACTGGGTTGAAGAAGTGTCTTTCCATTCCTAGTTTGGGGAAAGTGAAAAAAAAATTAGGAATGGATTTTGAATTTTGTCAATTTTTTTTTATGTGTTTGTTGAGATGATCCCTTTTTTTTTTTTTTTTTTTCAAGTTTTTTTATTAGCTAGGCGTGGTGGTGCACACCTGTAGTCCCAGTTACTTGGGAGGCTGAGGTGGGAGGATTGCTTGAACCTGGGTGGTGGAGGCTTCAGCGAGCTGAGATCGTGCCATTGCACTCCAGCCTGGGTGACAGAGTGAGACCATGTCTCAAAAAAAATAAAAAAGTTTGTTAATATGGTGGATTACATTGCCTGATTTTAAAAGGTTAATTCAACTCTATGTTTCTGAAATAAACCCACTTGGTTATGATATATATTTGGCTGCTTGATGTTGCCCCACGGTTCACTGATGCTCTTTTTATTCTTTTTGTGTTCTTTTCTCGTTTTATTTTTGTATAATTTCTGTTGGTATTTTCCCAAGTTCATCAATCTTTTCTTCTGTAATATCTAATCTATTGTTAATTCTATGTAGTATATTTTTATATTAGATATAGTTTTCATCTTTAGAGGTTTGATTTAGATCTTTTTTTATGTCTTCCATTTCTCTTAATGTTTTGGCTATGTGAAATGCATTTAGAATAACTTTTAGACTAGGGATGGTGGCTCATACCTGTAATTCCATTACTTTGGGAGTCAGAGGCAGGAGAATTGCTTGAGCACAGGCATTCAGGACCAGCCTGGGCAACATAGTAAGACCTCATCTCTATTTTAAAAAAAAAAATAAATAAATAAATAAAAATAATAATAATAACTTTTAAGTCCTTGTTTGCTAAATGGGTTGGTTTCAGTCAACTGATTGCTTTATTCATGTTTTTATGCCTCTTTGCATGTCTGGTTATCTTTAACTGAATGACAGACATTGTGAATTTTTTGAATGTTAGATACTCTTATTATTAGAAATACTGTTGAGTTTTGTTCTGGATATGTAGTTATTTAGAGACAGTTTGGCTGGCTTTTATGATTTTTTTAGGAAGCCTGGAGTATTGCTCAATCCAGGGCTAATTATTCCTCACTACTGAGGCAAGACCTTCTTAAGTATTCTGCTCAATGTCCTGTGAATCAAGAGCTTTTTCATTTCGGCTGGTGGTAACAGGCAATATTCCTAAGTCTGCATGATTGTCCGTCACTGTTCTCTCAGATTCTTTCAGATGTTTTTCCCCCAGCTTCCAGTAGTTGTCTCACACTTTGATTGAGCGAATCAGCACTGTGCTGAATATTTGAGAGGCCCTGCTGTAGATCTCTGGGTTTTGTTCTCTGCGTAGCCACCCTGCTACTTTCGTGGGAGTTAGATACCTTGGTCTTCATGGACTCTCAGCTCTTCTGCCTCATCAGCTCAAGTTAGTTCATCCATGCACCTAGCTCCACTTTGATTTCTTTCTCTTCCCTGGGCCTTAGCCTGAAAAGTCTCCAAAGGTTATGAGCTGGGACAATTGAAGGGTATTGTTCATTTCCTGTCTCTCTAGAATCACTGTTCTTTGTTGCTTGATGTCCAGTTTCTTGATAATTGTTTTTTAATGTTCATTTTTGTTTCATTTTAAGTGAGGATAAATCTGGTTGTTACTGCATCCTGACCTCCATATACAGTGTATTTTTAACCCCATTATTTGCTGTTTTTTAAAAGTTTTTTTCCCCATTATTTTTGGTGAGAATTATGATTTCTTTATGTTTTAGCACTAGCTAATGCAAGTATCTATTATATACAAATTGTATTGGCAATTTTTTTTGTAAAAAATTCACCCCCAAACTATTATTTTGCATATATAATAATGCCTAGGTTTTAAAAAGTATTTCCAATGCCATTTTCAATTGGCTAAAATAAACTACAGTACATTCTAGAGGAGTCTAATTGTTGAACTGATGTGAAGAATACAGAAAAAGACTTAGAAATGTTTAGAGAATACATCCTGATGCAATCTGTTAGGAGTACAGTTATTTTAACTGTAAAGCTTGGCATTCCTGGGTGGGGCACAGCTATAGGATACTTAAACCTTATTGGTGAATGTATAGGAAGATGTGGAAATAAGCGATGAATTACGTGAAGAAGTTTTTAAGTTATGGAGGCTTACTGAAAAAAGCAAATAAGTAGACCTAACAAGACAGAGGGGGCTCAGAAGAATGCAGTTGTTTCTTATAGACAGTAGTTGGAGCTAGGGCGGTGTAGCTTGTGATTTGCTTGAATAGAAAGAGTTGACTTGGGATGGTTGGTTTTAAATCCTCTGTTTACCCCGTGCTAACTGGATAAGTTTCTTAAAGTAAGTTTCTGATTTTGCATGTGTAAAATGAGGATAAGCATATTTATCTCAAGGGTTGTAGTTAGCATTAAATAGAATCAATTATGTAAAAGAATATAGCAGTATATTTATGTGCTTAATAAGTGTTTGTCTTTATTATTTTAAAAAATGACCAGAGAAAGTTTTATTTTTCTATTGCATATTTCCCTAGAGATTGTATGGACCTAGAAGCAGTGCTTATAGTTACCTTGGAACCTATCAAAAAAAAAAAAAAATGAAGCAAATGCCTACTCTGTTGCCCTCTTGGAACATTTCATAGTTTGGATGAAAATCAGTCAAAGCACTGTTAGTCTTTGTTAGCATAAGACTATGTTAGAAAATAGCGGTCATGAGAAGGCTCTGAAGGAGAGTTCTAGCTTGGAAAAGGATGGTGGAATTTTTTTATAGGGCTTTGACGGGAGGGGTCAGGTAAAATCCAGTTAATTTGAGGAGTAATTGGTCAAAGATAGCTCTCAGAGGAGGGGAGAATTGATTGTGTATATAAGAAATTATTGAACAATTTAATTTTTCTTTTTTCTTTTTTCCTTTTTTTGAGACAAAGTCTTGCTCTTACTCCCCAGGCTGGAGTGCACTGGATGATCTTGGTTTATTGCAACCTCTGCCTCCCAGGTTCAAGCGATTCTCCTGCCTCAGCCTCCTAAGTAGCTGGGATTACAGTTGCCTGCCACCATGCCCAGCTAATTTTTGTATTTTTAGTAGAAACGGGGTCTCACCATGTTGGCCAGGCTGGTCTCGAACTTCTCACCTCAAGTGATCCTCCCGCCTTGGCTTCCCAAAGTGCTGGGATTACAGGCATGAGCCACCATACCCATGCCCAGCCTTGAATTATATTAAGAAGGAGGTTGGGGCTGGGCATTGGTCTGGCTCAAATAGTCTCCCATCTTGGCCTCCTAAAGTGCTGGGATGACAGGAGCGAGCTACCTCACCCAGCCTGCACTGTGTTTTGGATCTCACTATGTAGGTGCTCTGTAGTAGAGGAAACAGTAATATATGATAATGAAAAGCTCTGAAGTAGACATACGGCTGAAAGGGAGATTTGAATAGGGTTTTGCAGCAGCTGTTTTAGTTGATGACACATCTTCAACTTAAATTGCAACTGCCTTTTTTCATTTTGCTTCATCCTTCTGTGATGATCTAGTAGAAGTCGAATGAGATCATTTTTGATAGTTAGTTTGCAGGCTTTGGTGTATGCTCCCAACCTTTCAAAGCCTGCCTATGCTTTTTAGGGAGCTCAGTTTGTGACTGAAAGGATCAGTTATTCTCTTCTACCTTTTTAATGCACTGCTGGTTTCTAGCAGCTGCTGCTTAACACTGTTCATACTTGAGTCTGGTGAATTGTTTTTCTGTGCTCCATGTGATTTCTTTCTTTCTATGAAGTAAGTACTTTTTGACTACAGGTGAGCCAGTTTCCTGGGAATATAATCTATGCTTTGAAATTAAATTATCTTTATATATGTAAATCCTGTTATTATCTGCTAGTTTGCCTCTTGCTTTGTGACTTCTTGTGTTCCTCTTGTAATGCTTGCTTAGCTTTTAATTTAAATACCAGACTGTGTTGGTTAGCATTCATAGAAGACATAGGCCTACTCATATATTAGGAAAGTGTGACTATTTGGCCACCGTATTTAGGATTATTGGGGCATTTCTTTACAACTTTACAGAATACAGAAAAAGAGGTGAGTTTGCTATTCCTTCCTAATCAAGTTCACCATCGACCTTGTACTTTTTGAATCAACTTGAAAAGAAAAAACATGAAGAATAATATATTTACTATTTCTACATGGATATACTGACTATAACTATGGAAAATATATTTGATTAGTTATGCGAGGCTCTGAGGGTAAATGTGTCAGGTATAGTCAAATTTTAGTATTGTCATGTATTATTAAGTATTTTTCCATAAATGATTAGAAAGTTATTTATGATTTTTTATTGTTCAGCTAAATATTATGAAAATTTCAATACTGTTGCTTTTTTTTTGATAGCCAGAGGGAGTTAGAGAACAGATTTATCAACACTAAACAGTCACTGGCAAGAACCATTTCTTTGTAACATGTTGCTTTGCTCCTTAAACTCTTTCTCTTCCAACCTGTAACAAAGGTGAATATGAAGCAAGTGTACAATATCCTAGCTTTCTTTAATTTTCTGGGATGTATCTCTCTTAGTCTCCATGTATAAAATCTTAGGGAATCTTAAAGCCTTCTCTATTATCCTTTTTTATTTCTTCCCACGAAAGTATTGATGTTTTTGTAGGAATCTCTGCTATCCAGGGATAAAAGTAAACACATACAATTAAAAAACTTTCAGCCATTGAGGATTTTTTAAAAAAATGAACAGATCAGTTACTTAAAAAGTACTATATAGATTTGTGATTAAAAAAAATAATAATTCCCTATTTGAATAAATAATTGTCTGGGAAATTAACTGTTGATCATGTTTAAAATATAATGTAAAAATGAGTCTTAAAATGTGTATAACTTCATTTGTGTTGATTCATATTGTAACTTTTTTTGGGTAAAATGCATCATTAGAGAATGTGTTTGGAATGGTTAAAAAGGATTCTGTGTTTTGTTTATTGGTATCACACATATATGTCATGTGGGTCAAGACTTGTTTCACAGTAAAATAGATGGCATGGCAAAGGAGAAGAAACCTAAAATGCAAGTTTTTGCACAAATACCAAAGAAATTCTGTGTAATTTCTTTTCAAAAATCATTAAAAACTCCAAAACCCAAGGAAGAAAAAACTTCTTGCATTTATCCAACAATTCTTATCTATTAGTTGCAGGGCAAAAATAGTAAAATATTAATTATATAGTCAAAAAATAGCTTTTAGCTATGAAGAAGAATTTTTTATCAAATTCTTCTGTTCATTAGACCTACTTTTGGTTATTATTTAAATATAATTGGGCAGTTCCAAGAAAAGCTTCAGAACAGCTGTAATTACAGCTGCAGATTTAGTCAAAATAGGGACTATAAAAGGCCCTTTACTCTCCTTTCGAGTCTGTTTCACCCCCACCCCAAATAATCCAAATTTAGTTGTAAAAGTTTTTGGTAAGCTCAAGATTTCTGAAACTGGAGTGCCATGTGTTTAACTGCATGCAGATGTGATGATTACATGTGACTTTTAAGGTTCCCATAACCTTTTAATTCTTCTATTGCTCTATGCAGTTAAGTGATTTTTTTCAGCTGTGTTTGTATTGAATTTTACAGATACACATATATTTTAAACACAGTTTAATGATTTTTATCAAGGTCCAGGCATCTGCTCAAACTACTGAGAGGAATAATAGTTTTAAATCTAAATTTCAGCTAATATTGACATTATTACAAGTTAACTGGAAACATTTACAAAAGCCTGTATCTGTGTTTTTAAAAATTCTATAAATTTTACTCTACTAGGAAATTGCCTTTGACCTCATCTAAAAACAAATTTGGCAAATTTCTTGATTTTTAGAGGAAGACCTATTATGGTAAATCAAAAACTAAATACACATCTATGTCACATCTCTCCCTCTCCCCAGAGCTTTGATCTCAGGAGTGGATGGCATTCCAAGGTCTGGTTTTTAGTTAATCAGTCAGGTATATGGAAGACTGGCTAAGAGCAAGGTTTAGAGCCTTTTTTCCCTTTCTCAGTTAACTACCATTTCTTTTGCAGATGGCAGTTATGCTGAATGTTGATCATAAGATATAATAACATATCTTGGATTCTTACCACAATTTTACAGTGTTATCTACTCAGAATCTGGTTCATAATTGTAGTGACTTGTTGAATCACACATAGGGAAATTTGAAGAGCCTTCTGCTAAAGCCAGGGATTTAACACTTTTAGTTAGAAGACCAAGTGAAACTTGCCTGGATTTGCATAGTACCGTATTAAAAGTGATAAGTCTATAAAATTATATATGACATGGTTCTCACCTCAAAGTACAGTGGGTAGACAAGGTGCAAATGTATGCATTAAAATAATAAAAGTAATGCATTAAAATAATAATGATTACAGGGTAAATAAACTTAGCTTTAAATCCCCAGACTCAGCATCTCTTTAAATCTTAAATTCTAAAGACTGAGACCAACTTTCTTACACATGAGGAAACAGATTCAGAGAAGTGCAGTGAATTGTCATTAATTAAAAGAGGCTTATAGGACAGTTGACTTGTCTTTTTAAATCTTGGATGTCAGTTAATATTTACTGATTTCTTGTTTCAAGTATTTTTACAGGGAAACTGCTGGTCCTTTTCTCATGTGAATCCATTGGGAATATCAGCAGCATGGGGACAATAGGTTATTTTCAAACTGGGTAAAATTGAACAGAAGCCATTTCAGAGAATACTGGAGAGCCGAAATAAGTAATAAAACACATTCATTAAGACAGAATAAAAGAACTATATTTATAAAATCACATAACATTTAAAGCACCAATCGATATATAGATGTGAGGAAAGATAGCAGGTAAAATATGTGTGACATGGAATATAATTTTGATGATTAAGTATAACTTAATAACTATGTGAGGAAAAAGAAATTAACAGAAAATCTTTTAGGAAGGTAAATAGAACTTTGAGACCTTAGTAAGACAGGAAAAGTGAAATGTGAAAAACAAGCTAATTTTATATAGGAAGGCCATAGATTTAACTCATTGTTAAAAACTTTCATCATCGGAGAGATCCAAGATGGCCACATAGGAGCAGCTCAGGATTGCAGCTCCCAGTGAAAGTGCAGAGGGTGAGTGGACGCCGCATATCCAGACGGATTTTTATTACCCCCAGACCAGGAGATCCCCAGGCGGAGCAGCGCCACGGGTCGCCAGTGCGGCTGTTCGGGCCGGCGCGGCTGCTTTGCCGGCGCCCCGGCGCGGCGGTTCTCCGCACAAAATCCACTGGTCTGTGTGCCCTTTGAACTGGCGAGTGGAGCTACGGGAAGGCGGATTAAAAAGGGGACTGAATCAGGGAGCCAGCCCAGGAGATTCCCAGGCAAAAAAGCGCTACGAATCTCAGCGCCG
>PVKP010035417.1:0-23312 GCA_004027715.1 Plecturocebus donacophilus | reverse complement strand
ATTCTTCTGCTTCAGCCTCCCAAGTACCTGGGATTACAGGCACCTGCCACCACACCCAGCTAATTTTTATATTTTTAGTAGACACAGGGTGTCACCATGTTGGCCAGGCTGGTCTTGAACTCCTGGCCTCAGGTGATCCACATGCTTCAGCCTACCACGGTGTTGAGATTACAGGCTTGAGTCACCACGCCCTGCCCCAAAAACCATTTATTGAGGAAGTACTACACTTTAGGTCATGAGCTAAGTATTAGTATCACTAAAATGCCCAAGACACTATTAATTGCCCTGATGGAGCTCAGAGTAAAAACTGAGTTAGTGACACAGTAACTTATAAAAGAATGTAAAGTAGTACTTCTGAATTCACCTAAAGTCCCGAGATCTTTTCCTAGCTTAGGGAAAAGACCTCTCCCAGCACTCTAGGTCAAGGTGAGAATGCTCGGCGGGGAAAAAACCTATGTGCTCTGACTATAACAGTGATTCTTTCCTATTGATAATTGCTATCTGGCTCAGTCGAGACATAGTAGAGAAGCAATCATTTCCCTCTTCCACACACTTATAAGCTAAAACTTATTTCTTCTAGCTATAGCCTCAAATTTAAAATATGTGAAATCCCCTTGCCAATTATATACAGGAAGTGTAACTTAAAAATTGGTTCGTGTCCATATGTTTGTCTGAACTAGCTCCATAGAAGTAATGTCATAAGTCATGCTTAGATTCCTGGTGTAGAGTTCAAAAACCTATATAGCCTGCAATATATATAATGAAAAATAAAAGCAACTTTTAATATAAGTAACTCTAATAAAATTTTGAAAGAGGGGCTTGTAAACATCTATATTGAATGCTAAAGATGGAAGGCTCAATTTGGAATGTGCAATTGGAAATAACCCTTAAATTGGAAGGGCTTTTCTTCAGATATGCTTAAAGAAAGAGCTCTAAGAAATGGAAGCATCTGCCGGGCGCAGTGGCTCATGCCTGTAATCCCAGCACTTTGGGAGGCTGCGGTGGGCGGATCACCTGAGGTTAGGAGTTCTAAACCAGCCTGCTCAACATGGCAAAACCGTGTCTCTAAAAAGATAAAACAAAAAAAAAGAAAAAAGAAATGGAAACATCTAAGTAGCAAGGGTAGTTAACTAGTCTGATTTAAACAACTGCAAGAAGTATATCTGATTACAGAACTTCCTGAGCTGGATTTTATTTTAAAGGTGTCAGAAGACCCTCTTACATTTAGATAGGTAATTTTAGAATTTATAATTATTTTAGAAAAAATACATGAGGTTAATTTAGAAAGTTCTTTGAGTGCTTACGAATTTGTCTTAGAGCATATATATCAGAAAGTTTGCTATACATTTAGAAATATGTACTATCACATACATTTTCTCAGAAATAATAAAAGAACTATAACTTGAATGTTACACATAAATACCTTTGACTCAAAGCGACAGATAACACGTTAGGGCTTCTTGGATGAGACTTTTCTGTCTGTTCTATGACTCCTTTTCCTGCTCTGTTTGGTGAGGCTGTCCGACTTTGAGTATCTCTATATGGTGATGATGTGGCACTAGTAGTTTCTTTATGTATGTGGGTAGGAGATGGAGATGCAATCAATATTTTAATGTCTTCCATACGGTCTTTTGTCACTGTTTTTAATTCATCAGTGGTGACAGTGGTAGTGGTGGCATTAGCAGTAAGTTCTTGTATCTGAGTCTGCTGGAATACTGTAACTGTGCTTTGAGGGCTTGCGCTTTCAGGGCTTGCAGAACTGCTTTCTAACGGTGACAACTGATCGAAGGAACGTAACTGAAAGTCATCATCCATTGGGATATAGGGAGCTAACATCTCCAAGTCTAAATCAGTGTCCTTTAAAACAGCAAATACATGAGTTTTTACAATGGCCACACCTTATAAATAAAAAAACAAGTTAAACTCAAAGTCACTTCAGAATAAAAATTAATGAAATTTAACATAAAACAAATAAGTTCATATACCTGAGCAGAAAATGGGTTCTTTGCTTCTGTGTCTTCAGCAAAAAGTTTTTCTACCAATTCCAACTTGAATTCATTGACCATATCACTATCCACATAAAAACAATATTCACTGGGACTGTTAGGCTGTAAAAAGAATTAAATATGTTTAGTTTTTCCTGAAGAAGCCTCCATATACTTTGCTAGTTGTCAGAATATTCAAACTAGATCTCAGAAAAAAACAAAAAAAAACCACAACGAAGTCCATTGCGTTTATCAAATTTTATCTAACTAGGCCGGCATGGCGGTCCATGCCTGTAATCCCAGCACTGGGAGGCCGAGGCAGATGGATCACGAGGTGAAGAGATCAAGACCATCCTGGCCAAAATGGTGAAACCCTGTCTCTAATAAAAATACAAAAATTAGCTGGGTATGGTGGCACACGCCTGTAGTCCCAGCTACACAGGAGGCTGAAGCTTGAACCCGGGAAGCTGAGGATGCAGTGAGCCGAGATCACACCACTGCACTCCAGCCTGGGCAACTGAGTGAGACTCTGTCTCAAAAAAAAAAAAAAAAAGAAAAAAAGTCTATCTAACTAGTGAAAACTGTGACATTTTGAAGCTTATACTGTAACCGTTTTGCCAATGTACATATTTCTGACTATGTAATGTAACATCATTTCTAAAATTAAAAGAAACATCTTATTCTAAAGAATAAAACCTATTTGGGTAATTTACATCCCACAATGGTACCTAACTGACCAATTAACTAGATGCTACATTCACTGGAATTTACCTCTGAAATGAGAAAGCACACTCCTATGGCGATTGAGCTACCTAAAAATCTCACAGCTACTGTTGAGGGTGGGAGTAGAGACTTAAGTACTTTTACCTGCATACACCTAAATGAATGTACATTATTACTATTTTAAGAGTTCTAGGCAAGAATTTTAACAAAAAACTATAGCTGTGTATTCTAAACAAGAAATTTTGCTTTCATCATTCTATTATTTTTGTTAGATTTACTTTTGTTAGACAAAAACCAAAATGAATCAAGCATTTTTTTTGTGCTAGGTAAATTAAGCAAGCAGGGCATAGGAGATACTCATTTACCAGAAGGCTATGAGATGTCAAATCTCCTACTCTTAGCTTGGCAGTTTTATTCAAGAAATATTTAATGTAGAATTATTTACCACTTATTAAAGCTTATTTATGCCTCATTTATCAAGTTATAGTGTTCAGATCTAAGTTACCCTACTCCTGAGCATATTTTTAAATGTAGGAAGTCCTGAAATTGAATCATTCTAGATTTAGAAATAGAGCCCTGTGTGACATCTCTAGTCTTGGTCAGTCTAGCCTTTAAAGATTATTTTTGTTGTGTTTATAGGACAATTAATATCAAGACAGATCCAGAATAAAAAAGACCAGTTACTAAGTATTTATTTTATGTAAGACTTGTTATTTTCATGTTATACTTAAACAAAATTTCAAAATAGTGATGGAAATTGGACTAAATTGGGCAAAGAATTTATAAGGTCCTTTCCCATGTAAACCCTGTTAAGCCTATTGTTACCAGACAGTTCTCCAACTTAAAGGCGTAATGGGCTTTAAGTTGGTAGCTCACACCTGTAATCCTAGTACTTTGGGAGGCCAAGGTTAGGGGATCACTTGAGCTCAGGAGTTTAAAATCGGCCTGGGCAACATAGTGAGAACCCCAACTCTACAGAAAAAAAAAAAAAAGGTTAAAAAATTAGACATGGTGGTGTGGGCCTGTAGTCTCAGCTACTCGAGAGGCAAATGGGAAAATCACTTGAGCCTGGGAGGCTGAGACTGCAGTGGGCTGTGATTGCCCCACTGCACTCCAGCCTGGGTGACAGTGAGACTCTGTCTCAAAAAAAAAATATGATACAACAAAACAAAACAAAAAAACTCAAAAAGGTAACAGGTATAGGCTGTGGCTACCTTGAGCACACTTAGTAGTAGCTGAAAATGACCAAATTCAAGACTAAATGTCTTGAAAATGTAGTTGAAAATGACCAAGTTCAAGGACAAATTTTTGTCCTACTGATATAAATAATAGAGAAACAGTGTATGTTTCACTTTTTGGTTTATATTACGCTAGTTTCCTCCCAAGTTCCTGTCTTTGAGCCTAAAACGTGCTGAGGTCTAAGTTAAGCAATAGCTCTGGCAATAATTTTAAAGTGCTAAAATTCACACACACACACACACACACACACACGTAATTTGTGGTTCAAATTAGTGTTTCAATCAAACTTATAATTATATACAATCTTGAACGTTAAAATCTGAAAAGTTGTCCCTTTCTGATTATATCATGACACCTACCTCTGGTGAACTTTGTCTAGTGCTTCCATCAGAAGGACTGGGTGGCTGATCCTGAATCTGGGGCATAGTAAAAGAAAGTTCCAGTGACTCTGGATTTGGTTCTAATTTTAATGCAACTTCTTGATTGAGTGCAGGGTCAGCACTACTTCGAAGTGGCTTTGGAGTTTCAGAGGTGGGTAATGGAGACATTGACAAATTTATATTCTGTAATTTTTCATTGGATGAGGGGAGCATTACATCATTATACAATGGTACTTCCTCAAGCTGCTGGTCATCAGTTTCTGTGTCTGCAGGGAAAAAAATACGAGTTAATCTAAAGTATACAAATATATATATTTTTTCACTCAAGACAGAGTCTTGGTCTGTTGTCCAGGATGGAGTACAGTGACGTAATCTTGGCTCACTGAACCTCTGCCTCCTGGGTTTAAGCAATTCTCCTGCCTCAACCTCCCGAGTAGCTGGGATTACAGGCACGCACTACCATGCCCAGCTAATTTTTGTATTTTTAGTAGAGACAGGTTTTCACCATGGTGGCCAGGCTGGTCTCAAACTCCAAACCTTAAGTGATCTACCCGTCTTGGCCTCCTAAAGTACTGGGATTACAGGCGTGAGGCACCACACCTGGCCACAAGGATTTTAACATGCAAAAAATGTATACAATTCATCAAACAACAAAATGTTATCAAATTTTTCTTTATCAGAAAGTTTACAAATATTATAGTATAATCCTAAGTCTGGATTATCTTTCCAATCCACTATTGATACCTCCTCTTAATCTATATGGTATAAAAGACAAAAGGCAATACTAACCATTTTATATATTAAAATGTTCTCTACTTTAAAATTGCAGTTTTCATCTTCAATGTTTGATGTTATGGTATGACTATTTATTTATCCTTTAATGCAACGATGCCTACTTCCATATAACTCTGCTAAACTGTAGAGAAAATCTGACAGCAGGATACATAAATAGCAGAGTAGCCAGGAAAAATTTATGTGGGAAGAAGAAATGCCTTAAGGACACTTTAAAACACAATTTCCAACAATATAAAAAAAGCGAGAATGGTAAGAAATTACGGGGGCAAAATATTTAAGCAAACCAACATATTAGCCTGTAATGTACAAATGATTACCAACAAAAAACGTCAAAGTAACATTTAGTTGAAATGAGGCATGCAGCAAAAGTTTAGGGGATTAACAAAATAACTACTCACCATTGCTGCCAAAATCTAAAGATATGATTGTGTCTCCAGCGGCTGGGGCCAGCAAAGTTAAAGCATCAGGTTCCTTCTTAAGTTTATCAAAGAGGCTACTTGTATCTTCTGATTCAACTTTGGTGAACAGCTGAGTCATTTTCATATCTGAAGATTCAACCGGTTTAAGGACACATTCTGTTTGTTGAAGGGAGAAAATCAAGTCGTGCTGAATAATACCACTGTCAAAACAAGAGAAATTAGTAATTCATTAATGAGCACTTGACACAATGACAGGAAGGGGAACTGTGAAATGGTCTCTTAAGAAATTCTGCTTTATGGACAGGAACATTTTAAGATTTCTTGAGATGCATGATCTCTCATGCACAATTTGTCACATTTAGGGTTTTAAAACTGCTAATATGAAATAAAGACCTAATAAAATTCACAGTATGCAGCCATAGCAGCCATAAAAAAAGAATGAAATCATGTCCTTTGCAGCAACATGGATGCAGCTGGAGACCATTATCCTAAGTGAAATAATGGAGGAAAAGAAAACCAAATGCTGGATGTTCTCACTTATAAGTGGGAGCTAAACACTGGGTTACCTGTAGACATAAAGGTGGCATCAGATACTGAGGACTTCCAGGGGAGAGGGGCAAGGGTGGTTGAACAACTGTTGGGTATTATGCTCACTACTTGGGTGACAGGATCAATTGTACCTCAAACCTCAGTATCACATAATATACCCATGTAACCTATGCATGTATCCCCTGAACAAAAAATAAAAGCTGAAATTAAAAAAAAAATTCCCAATACAAGATATTTTGACTAATTTCAGTTAAGAATTTCAGATGTCCAGGCTTGGCATGGTGGCTCATGCCTGTAATCCCAGCACTTTGGGAGGCTGAGGTGGGTGAATCACTTGAGCCTGGGACCAGCTTGGCCACCATGGCAAAACCCCATCTCTACAGGGCACAAGAATGGCTTGAGCCTGGGAGGAGACGAAGGCTGCAGTGAACCAAGATTGCGCCACTGCACTCTAGCCTGGGTGACCTAGGTCAGAGTACAGAAAATAATAATTTGGTAGAAATGTGAAAGTAAAATAAAATTTAGTTATTATTTATAATCTTATCTTCCTTAAATGAACAGAATATCCAAAAAGAATTACTATTTGTTTCCCAAAAACGTTTATTTCTCAAACTTACCTCACAACGTAATTTACACACACAATGCACTGTGGCTGAGAGTTCTTGGTGTTATATATGACAGTTGCTTGAGTTTCAACCCAGACATATCCACCTCTTTTGGCAAGCATCCTGTACTGTCCTGTGGTGACTTGTCCTTTAGTAAACACTAGGGGGGAAATAAAAAAGAATCATGCAGAGAAAATGTTGTCCCTTTGACTTTTCAATTAAATGAACAGATACTGAATGTTGATCATTGTTTTAGAAAACAAATGTGTATTTAGTGGAATCAGTTGTAACTGCTTAAATTGAGACAGTGTGTCACAGAATAGCTGAAAATATACCTATTTCCTTTTTTAACCTTTTAAATAAAACTCCTTTGCTGCCAATGAGCTAAGTAAAGAGTTCATGAATACACAATCTTCAGTGACTAAAATTCCTTTAATGACTTAGGTTGAAAATGTCAGATTAGAGAATAATCAATAACCTTTTTCAATAAATGGTGATGCTGTAACTTTAAATTCTGATTACAGTTTCCAGACAATCAAAGATGCTTTTTTTATTTTTATTTTTTGAGATGGGAGTTTTTTTGCTCTTGTTGCCCAGGCTGGAGGGCAATGGTGCTATCTCGGCTCACTGCAACCTCTGCCTCCTGGGTTCAAGTGATACTCCTGCCTCAGCCTCCTGAGTAGCTGAGATTACAGGTACGTGCCACTATGTCCGGCTAATATTTTGTATTTTTAGTAGCGATGGGGTTGCACTGTGTTAGCCAGGATGGTCTCAATCTCCTCACCTCATGATCTGCCTGCCTCAGCCTCCCAAAGTGCTGGGATTACAGGCATGAGCCACTGCACCCAGCCTACCTTGATGTTTAATCTACAGGTCCCCATTCAAAGGTCTTGGGTTTCTTTTAAAGGTAAGTATAATTCAAGCTTAGATTATGAAGGACTCATTTTTATGGGCAGGTGCAGTGGCTCACATCTGTAATCCCAACAATTTGGGAGGCCGAAGTAGGTGGGGTTTGAAACCATCCTGGCCAACATGGTGAAACCACGTCTCTACTAAAAATACAGAAATTAGCCAGGCGTGGTGGCACATGCCTGTAGTCCCAGCTACTCAGGAGGCTGAGGCAGAAGAATCTCTTGAACTCAGGAGGCAGAAGTTGGAGTAAGCCAAGATCATGCCACTGCACTCCAGCCTGAGTGACAGAGTGACAGCCTATCTCAAAAGAAAAAAATAAAATGAAATAGAATAAATAAATAAAATAACCAAGAGTATTATTGGATTGTATGTCACATAAGAAAATGCTTGAGGTGTTAGGTACTCCATTTATACTTATAAATCGCGTTGCATGTCTGTATCAAAATATTTCATGTAACCTGAAAATATACATACCTATTACCATATGTGCATGATGTCCACCACCTTCACATTAATTGATTATACAAATATTTTCTGAGTGCCTTTTATATACCAAACACTGTTCTGAGTATTTATGTGAATTCTGAAAATCATGCTATTCAATACTCTATAATATTTGGTTTTTCAAAAGTCTTTGTATTTAAAATGCCAGGAAATTTCATCTGTGATTAAATGATTCTATTTTTACTGACATTTGTTGCAACAAATACAAAACGTAAAATGGTCAAGATCTCTACTGAATGGGCCTGTTAACACATTTTGTCTAGGAAGACTGGTACCTTTTAACCAGAGAATTAGATGGGTAGCCAAACTGTACAGAGGTTCCAACAGTTAAATAATTAGAATATCTCTTGAGTTCTTCCATTGTACTTACTATCATGATGAGTTTTGGTCAGATGATCAGAGTCTAAAGCATGATAATATTCGTAAATTGAGCGGCCTAAAAGTTCTTCTGGCTCATAGCCCATCAATTCGGTAATTCTGTTAGTAAAAAATACAAGATTTAAGAAGAAAAAAAGGGAGACACTAACTGATAAAAAATTTTTCTTCTCCCAAGTTAACTGATAGGCATTAATTTTACAGACAAGTGAATTTTCAAAAATAAAGAGCATCCGCCTTTGCTTACAATAAATTTACACCTAACCTTTAGTAGCTCTACAGTTATTAAGTGCAACACCACACATTTCTTTAAGTCTTCTAGGTTCATCCTGCTATTTAACTCTTTTATCCTCTTCACCCAAACTTATTCCCTATTTTTATCACATTTCATTATACATACTTTTGGTAACAAGGCAGGGTAGTAATAAACAGATAAGAAGTACTACTAAATTAAATGGTAAAATTTGTAAAGGTAGTCACTGACAGTTTAAAATATAGATAAAATCTATAACATTATTTTTTCATAAAGTCAAATTCTTTATGGAGTAGTTGTTAAACCTCTAAGCAATGCCTCACTTTGGGAGATCAATAGCCACTACACAATTCTAATATCATCAACCAAAGTGTTATCTACACTAAATGGGAACTAAAGAAATTATGTTGGTTTTAGAAGACAATCTTGTACTTAGTTTTTGACATCACATGAAATTATGGGAATAATTTCATATAAAACAGTATTTCAAATGAAAATAGACTGGAAGACAATCTTAGTTACTCTAGCTCACTGGCAGAGACTAAATCTTTATTTAGGACACAGACTAGATCCCATTCTCTGTAACCAGTGTGAAATGGCAACTGTGACATGAGAGAGAGAAAGCTATGTTCTTAGTACCATTCTGAACAGAAATACTCTCATCTCAAGTCTTTCTAGGAGGAAACATCAGTTAAACTTCTAGATTCTCAGCCTTTAGATTTCAGAGGACTTTCTTACTGAGGTGCAAGCAAACCTTATGGAACATGCTGTATGTCAAAAAACCCCACCTAACTACAGGAAGGACATAGGCAAGATATTCCATAAAGGTATAAAAGTAATACTGTTTGTGTTCTCACACTTAAAGGCAAGATCTTCCACAGTCTGCTGCAAAATAAATACATAAATGAGAAGTTGATTTGCCAAAAACCAAACCAAACTCGACTCAAACCCTCAATTCTTTACAAAGGAACATCTGTAAACACAGCAACACCAGGTGGCAGCATTATAAAGGAAAATTTGTTTTTAAACAAAATCAGTCATATTTCTTGAAATCATGCTTTAAAAAGTAATTTTAATTGGTCTTCCATTTTTCTATTTAAATAAAATTCCCATGGAATTAAAAACTTTTTCACTATTCAAATCTTAATATGCCTATGTGTGCCTGGCATTATTCTAGGCATGAAAATGCTAAGACAAAACTCAACACATGGCTAATCTTGCAGTATATGTACTGGTACTAGTTAGGAAATAATGAGATAAATGCAGTGATGAGAATCTGTTCCAGGAATCAGAGAAATCAATCCCATCCATGCAAAGGAATGGTAGAATGAGGAACAGCCTCTAATAGAAGACTTATGACTAGAGAGAGACAAAGGAAAGGCAAAACCACTTTTAGGGAAAAGGTACAGTATAAGCAAAAGATTTTAAAAAATGCTTAACATGGTGCAGGTAACAAAGATTCTATAATATGGTTAGCGGAGACAGATCAGATAATGCTGAAGAAGTAGGTAGGGGGATCAGATTAATGAGAGTCTTGCTTATATTGTCATACGAAGCTCTGATTTAATCTGATGTCAATCAGTGCTTCTCAATTTGAGTTATGTCTATCACTAAGAGATGCCAAGAAGTCAAAAATAAACTGCATATGCTTTCCCTGAAGGTCAATTTTACACATACTGAAGCAAGAAAGGTGAAGTTAATATAACTTCAGGGAATTACATAGGTTATATCCTGTACCAAAGGGGTGGGGGTGTCCAGAAAATATGATCAAAAAGTGTTTTTAATGGACTAGGAAACCTGTGATCTAAAGCAGTTTACCATTCATTTATTTTGAGGCAGGAACTGCTCATCTTCATTTCTACTTTAGTGCCATAAACACAGTAGATGCTCAAATAATTTTAAATGAGTTATTACTCAGTACAGTAAATAGCTATTTGTGGAATATTTTGGATTTTAGGAGCTTGATATGTTAGACTTTCTTAAAATTGAGCAAAATTTTTTCCACAGCTTTGTTCTCAGGAGTTATAGACGCGAGAAGTTACTGGAAAGAGCTCTAAACCAGAAAATAACAGTATGCTGGTCAAACTCAAAACTGTCCTGGTTGATCTAAGCTGGGCTCAGTGGCCAGCACTTTGGGAGGCCGAGGTGGGCACATCATGAGGTCAGGAGTTCAAGACCAGCCTGGCCAATATGATGATACCCCATCTCTACTAAAAATACAAAAATTAGCCAGGTGTGGTGGTGCACGCCTGTAGTCGCAGCTACTAACGAGGCTGAGGCAGAAGAATTGCTTGTATCTGGGAGGTGGAGGTTGCAGTGAGCCCAGATGGCGCCACTAAACTCCAGCCTGGGCGACAGAGCTAGACTGTCTCAAAACAAAAACAAAAACAAAAACAAACTGTCTTGGTTGATCTATAAGCTGGCTGTCTTTACTGTTAACTGCCATTATGATCATTTTGCTAATTTTCTGTTATAACTAGAAGGGAACGCTACTCCCTTTCTCATTTTTGCTCCATTACCTTCCTTTCTCCCTGGCTCCCACCACTACTTTGTTACCTTAAGTTTTCAAAAAATAAAAAATAATTCTTCAAAATAGGATGGACATCTCTGTTCCATCATACATTTACATGAATACTGGCAGTAAACACCTTAAAATAGTACTTAGCTTTTCTATATTCATTTTCTTAAAGTTGACACCAGTAGTGAAGCATTAACCATGTGCCCTAGGCACTCAACAGACTCCTTTAATCTTTACAACAGCCTTCTGAGGTATGAACTCCCAGGCTGGAGTGCAATGGCATGATCTCTGCTCACTGTAACCTCCGCATCCTGGGTTCAAGCAATTCTCCTGCCTCAGCCTCCTGAGTAGCTGGGATTACAGACATGAGCCACCACACCTGGCTAATTTTTGTATTTTTAGTAGAGATGGGGTATCATCATATCGGCCAGGCTGGTCTTCAACTCCTGACCTCATGATGTGCCCACCTTGGCCTCCCAAAGTGCTGGCATTACAGGCATGAGCCATTGCACCCAGTCATGATTCTTATTTTATAGATAAGGAATGTGAGTTTTACAATAGTTAAGTACCAAGGTGAGGGCCACATAATAAGTATCAGAGATGCAAGCCATGAGTGAATCTAACATTATGTGATTCCAAAGGCACTGCTCTGTCATATTTCCTTGTCCAATGGGGTGGGGGTTTCTTGTCTACTTTATATTATGGTAAAGGCTGAAAACTGGTTTTCTCATAACATCTTCAAATTAATATTAAGAAGAAACTGATGCTCACAGACAAGAACTAAGAACTAACGTGTCCAAGATCATTTGGATATAAGCAGCAAAGCCAGGATTTGGCAGCCAGGTTACAGAACCTATGCCCCCTTCAGTTACTGTATCATATATAGCCTTATAGTAAAAAATGAGACAAGCACTACAATAGTAGAGTAAATGTTACAAAAGGTATGTACAAAGAACAGTGCAGGTTTTTCCTGGAAGGAACAAGGAAAGCTCTACAAAGGAGTAGACGTTCTTAGAAGGTAAGTATGTGTCAGGAAGTGAAGAAAACTTTATTACAGAATAGGAAAGAAAGTAGTGCAAAGGCACTAAAAAAGTGGTCCCCAATCTTTTTGGCACCAGGACAGGTCGTGGAAGACAATTTTTCCACAGATGGTGGTGGGGATGGTTTCAGGATGAAACTGTTCCACCTCAGATCATCAGGCACTAGTTGAGTTAGGTTTTCACAAGGGGTACACAAACTAGATTCCTCGCTTACAGATCACAATGGTTTGCCAGTCCCATAAGAATCTAATGCTGCCTCTGCTCTGACAGGAGGCGTAGCTCAGGCAGGAATGCTCATCGCCACTCACCTGCTGTGCAGCTGGGGTCCTAACAGGCTGTGGACCAGTACTGGGGGTTGGGGACCCCTGCATTAAAACATTAAAACAGCATGGGGAGCTTTCTACCTATAGGGTGGTGGCGGCCACATCAGAATAAGTGGTGCCCCTTCCTCCTGATTAATATGGAAAAGTTGGCAAGGGCTAGACTGTAAATATCTTTTTTTGCTGTGATAAGTTCAGATTTTATTGTGTCGGTCTATTTGTCATTCAGTCTTTTAAAATGCACATCTTTTTTTGATAAATGAAAATTTACTTCCCTCATCTATTATTTTTATAAACAATAGATTTTTGTGTGCAAAGATGAAGGGAAGCATTTGAGGCATTTTTAACAAGAGAATGACATTATCTGATTTTCACATTAGGACACCCACTTTCTGGCAACTTGGATGAAAGATTACAAGGGTACAAATCTGTTGGCAAAAAGGCAGCTAAGCCAACAACTCAAGTCAAAGGTAATAATGAGCTAATGAATTCAGTGGCAGGAGTGCAAGGATGGAAAGGAGGAAATGGATCAAGAGATGTATGTAGATAGTAAATCTGTGAGATTTATAGATCAACTATACATAGACAATGAAGGTCAAAGAAAAGGATGACTTTCAAAGTTCTGCTGGAGTCATGTGTACATGGTGGTGTATTAACTACGATATAAGTGTTATAGGAAGAAAAGCAGTTTTTGATGATGTTGTTTGGGGGCAGTAGTGGTACAGTTCAATTACAGAAATATTTAGTTTACAATACAGAAGAATATCCAGATACAACTATTAAGTTGGCATTAGATGGAATTAGTTACAAAAAGAAATGTGGGAAATGGCGATAGAAACCATGGGCAAGGTTGAAGCTTCTCAGGGAAGATATGTAGGATGAAGAGATGTACAAACACTTGGCTTTCTAGTCCCCAACCTAAGGTAATCTATCTTTGCTCAAAATATACACTGTATGTCTTTGAAATTCTCTCTTTAAGCAGAGCCCCTATTGGCAGGGAAAAAAAGACTAATCTTAATTTCTGGATAGCACTTAAGTAAGCGTTCATAGTACAGAGTTAAGTGTTCAATAAATGTGGCTGAATTAATTTACAAAGTTAATCTAATATTAGTAAGTTCTAGGATGCATCATTCTGTTCAATTTAGTGGAAAGCATAGTTTAAAACTGAGCAATTTTTCTTTTTTTGAGATGAAGTCTCACTCTGTTGTCTAGGCTGGAGTGTGGTGGTGCAACCTCCACTTCCCAGGAGGGTACCACTTCACTGCAACTTCCACTTCCCAGGTTCAAGTGATTCTCCTGCCTCAGCCTCCCGAGTAATGCCTGCCACCATGCCCAGCTAATATTTGTATTTTTAGTAGAGACAGGGTTTCACCACATTGGCCAGGCTGGTATCAAACTCCTGACATCAAGTGATTCAGCCCCCTCAGCCTCCCAAAGTGCTGGGATTACAGGTGTGAGCCACCACACATGGCCAACATTAAATCTTTACTACGGCGAATATTCAATAATGCTGTAGACTAATTAAAAATTTCAAAATCACATTTTAGATCTAATTTACCTTTCATCACAATAAGAAAATTTCATATCCAGGCTGTGTCGACTGAGAAAAGTCTTGCTATCTAAAGGAATTTCAATATTTGATGGGTGAGGAATGGGTTCACAAATCAGCACCAAACAGGTCATAGGTGGTTTCTTATACCCACACTGAGGTTGGTTACTGTTGGTATCATATACATGAATATGGCCTGTGCAGTGTAATACCTGTGTATGAAGAAGAAAACAAAACAGTTTTTAAAAAAAATATTTACAATACTGGGAAAAAAAATCAGAGATGAGCAGTTGAGTCTGATATGGCCAGTAATTTTTTATAAAATTTACTGTTGCAGGTGAATTAACCTTGTTTTTGAAAATCAATAAATGTTTTTCCTATGATACCACCCATGACCTACTTCCTGCCCAGGCCCTATAAATTACTCTTTAAAAAATTCCCCTCGGATAACGTCTAGGCTGCCTTTTCATTCATCTCATCATCTGGCTGTTTGATAGTTATTTCTTGCTCTGATGACACTGAACAGAGACACAAAACAATGATTAATAGAAAATTAAGCCCTATCAGGATTCAAATATTGGGTAGCTGGCAAAGCCAATTGATTAGATAAGGCTGGTACACCAGTGCCACAATTCACATAATTTAAGTTTGTGCCTCAAATTGGCAAATTACTATACGGTTCTGGATTTTGGAGATCACATGCAAATCAGCCGAAAGTATAAATGTTACATATATAAACACCAAGGAACTGTAAACTTTCCCTCACAATTCTAAAGTTATCTTAATACTACAATGTCTATGTAAAAATAAAGTGTATCATCAATCACAAATCATTTTCAGTTACCTTCCATGTTGCTGACTTTATGTTCATAGTTCTCCCTCGGCTAGTTAAGGTACACTTCATTCTGAGAAAAAAGCTTCGCTGTGTGTTTTGTTCTTTACCCTTTTTCACAGGGCCTAATGAAAGCATGAAATAAAGTTGTAAAGCAAGTAAATATACAAATTTGTTACAATATAAGTAGCAAAGTGCCTAGCACCTAGATCAAGTGAATACCTGTTCAATTAAAAGTCTCAGCATGATCACAGTAATTCATTCCCCTTTTACCTACTCCAGCACACCCGTGAGATCTGACATGTACTACTCAGTAGCAGTGATTTCCCTGAGTTGGCTGAAAGATAATCCATATTTGGGATAACAGTTAATCATTCAAGCCAGTAAGCTTAGTCAAACTACAAAGAAATATAAAAATGGTATGAGTTTGCTCTATAACTGTGTTACTGGTACACAAGAAAGCCTAAACGAAGAACTTCAGTAAACTCTTCCTATCATTTCCTGAATGTGTTAGCTCGATTTCTAATAAGCATTCTATGTATTTATAGAACCTTTAAAACAGCAACTTTCTTTTTAACAGCAAGTAACATTTTTACATGTCTTATTTTTTCCACCTTAATTTATCTAGTAAACCAGACAGGAAATTATTTGCACTTTGTTACTACAAGAAAACACCACCATCAAATGACTTATCAAAAGTTATAGAAATAGGCTGGGCATGGTGGCTCAGGCCTATAATCCCAGCACTTTGGGAGGCTGAGGAAGGAGAATCACTTGAGGTCAGGAGTTCGAGACCAGCCTGGTCAACATGGTGAAACCCTGTCTCTACTAAAAATACAAAAATTAGCTGGGCACGGTAGCAGGCACTGGTAATTCCAGCTACTTGGGATATGGAGGCAGGGGAATCACTTGAACCTGGGAGGTGGAGGTTGCAGTGAGCTGAAACTGTGCCAATGCACTCCAGCCTGGGTGACAGAGTGAGAATTTATCTCAAAAAAGAAAAAAAAGCTGTAGAAATAAAGCAAAGTCAGAATTAAGTAAAGTCTATTCACTCCTATTCCAAACCTCCTGTAACTAAAAAATGAGATTATATTTAGGTGACTAAGGAAACAGAATCTTGCTGCGTGTGGTGGCTCATGCCTGTAATCCCAGCACTTTGGGAGGCTGAGATGGGAAGATCACTTGAGGCCAGAAGTTTGAGACTAGGCTGGCCACTGTGGCAAAATCCTGTCTCTACTAAAAATATAAATACTAGCCAGGTGTAGCTATACACCAATAATCCCAGTATTCGGAAGACTCAGACATGAAAATCACTTGAACCTGGGAGGCATAGGTTGCAGTGAACTGAGAGTGCGCCACTGCACTCCAGCATGGGTGACAGAGTGAGACACTGTATCAGAAAAAAAAAAAAAGAAAATAGCATCTTGATTTCTTATTAAGAAATATATTTCATATTTCAATATTCATATTCATTCATATTTCTTATCAATCTTCAGTATTCATCTTTCTTATCTTCATTGGTCAGGGTGCTTCAAAACACATACAAAAATACTCATTATTCAGAACCTGGACTAGATATTGCAGGCAATACAAAGATGAGTAAGACACACTGCCTTTCCTGAAGAAGTTAAAAATGTAGTAGATATAGTAAGGTCAACAAAAACACAATGCAGAGTCAGTACTTGAGACTTATATGCTTTAAAGGAGGAGGGCTTAGAAGATAACTTCTAGTTGGGGGAATCTAGAAATCCTGCTTAGAAAAAGAGACATTAGAATGTCAGTAAGTGGAGATGAATTAGAATGATATTCCAGGGAGAAGGAAGAGAATGAAGAGCACAGAGGTAGGAAAAATAAGAGCAGCATATAGTACAGTTTGTCCACAATATAAAGTACACGTAGAAGAGTAATAAGGCAAAGCTAGAAAGGAAGGTTAGGGCTGTACTATGGAGGGCTGTGGATGTCCACATGGAGTCCTGCCTAAATATTCAACAGGGGCTTTAAAAAATTCTGAATTTGGAAGCACAATCAGTAACTTAAAAGAAAATTAATTTAGCAGCAATATATATGTTAGAATTATAGAGGGCTGAGCCAGTAGCAGCAGTATGAGTGAAAAGAATGGTGGCAAAAGACAAATGAAGAGGTAGAATCTTAATACACTTGAGAACTGATGGAAGTAAGACAGGAGAAAAATCACATCTGGAAATTTTAATGCTAGTATATTGAAAGAACACTGTCAAGTAGAAAAGAAATGACAGTAAGTTTAAATGTAGGCACTGTTAGCTAGAAATGCTGGACTCTTGAGGAACAAGATGAATTCCAGTTCATACTCATTTAATGGAACTAGGAAAGATGAGCAGTCCTGGTGCTGATGCAGGCCATTTGGGTTTATTTAGATTAAGAACTGAGTTTGCCCTCCCTGGAAGGATTCAAGAGTGTATTTTCAAAAGATGCCATGAGAACGAGACAGAGAGAGAGAGAGAGAGAGAGAGAGAAAGAGAGAGAAAGAGAGAGAGAGAGAGAGTGTGTGTGTGTGTAGGTGGTGATGGTTGTGGCAGTGGCAATAAAGATTCACATGCAAAATCCTTTGGGTATATTCATTCCTTCATAATCTATGCTTGAATTATACTCACCTTTGAAAGAAACCCAAGGCCTTTGATGGGGATCTGTAGATTAATTTAAAAACCAAGGTAGGCTGGGCGCAGTGGCTCATGCCTGTAATCCCAACACTTTGGGAGGCCAATGCGGGCAGATCACGAGGTCAAGAAATTGAGACCATTCTGGCTAACACAGAGAAACCCTGTCTCTACTAACAATACAAAAAACTAGCCAACCATGGTGGCACATACTTGTAGCCCCAGCTACTTGGGAGGCTGAGGCAGGAGAATCACTTGAACCCAGGAGGCAGAAGTTGCAGTGAGCCAAGATAGTGCCACTGCACTCCAGCCTGGGCAACAGAGCGAGACTCCATCTTTAAAAAAAAAAAAAAAAAAAAAAAAATCAAGGCAACTGAAAAGTACTAGCGTTTTCCTAATGGGTGAAAAAAAAAAAAAAAAAAAAACATTTAAAAAACGCTAAATTTTAAACTCTCTAAAAATAAGTCTTACTTTGTAGTAATTTATAAATTCCAAAGCATCTTTTTAGATTTTATATGAAAGAATAATAGGACTATTTGTGTAAACACGCCATTGGCTCTCAGTGTATCACTAAAATGTGATGCTTTGCAACAGTCCCTGATTTTTAAAAGAGAAAAATCTGCCTTTTAGTTTCCCAATGGAACATCTATACTTAATTAACCACATTAGGAATGATTTAAAAAATGTTTGTGTGCTTTAAAAAAGAACATTTGGTTCAAAACTATATTAAGACTATCTGATTTGGAATAATGCATTAACATCATTACTAAATCAAAACAAGACTTCCTAATATCCATCCATTTAGAGTCTAGCCCCAGGAAAGCACTGAGCAGTCAATATAAACCTCAACTCTGCACCATGTGGAACTCATATATTAAACTCATTGACAAGCCACTTAGGTCCACAGCATATTTACTCCTCCTCTATACAGAATTCTCAAAAGTATGCATTTGTTTTCCAAATTAACAGTAACAACACAATATTGAATTTTAAAACAGGAGACAGGTCCTGCTGATACAGTGAAAAAAGACAGCAGAATGTAGTGAGAATTCAAAAACATGAAAAGAGCTCCAAAGGGCTAATGAGTGTGGACTCTGAAGCCAGTCTACCGAAGTTTAGCCCACACTCTGCCATTTACTAACCCAATAATGTTGGGCAAGTTACTTAGTAACTCTGTGCCTCAGTTTCCTGGTAAAATAGAAATTGTAACAGTTAACTTCACAGGGTTGTTGTGAGAAATAAAGGAGGTAAAGGCAAATAAAATAGGAAGAACAATGTACTGGCACAGAGTATTCTCTCAATGGAGGTTAGCTATTATTATTATAAATGAGATGAAAACGAAAACCTTAGTTATACAAAAAGTAAATTTAAGGTTGTATAATATAGAAGCAAACAAACTTATGCACTTAAATTGGAGAGCAACAATAGCAGCAGAATATAAGAAATTTTCCTTGTGGTAACTTTCCAATATGAAGAAAAGTTCAATTATCATCAGTATATGCTGTTTAAGATGGCACAAATGTGGAAAGACTTTCTTGAAATTGTTTTTGTAATTCAAGAGGTACTTTCCAAAAATCTCGGAACACTTATTTTGTTTTTTTGAGACAAGAGTCACACTCTGTCGCCAGGTGCCAGGCTGGAGTGCAGTGGCGTGATCTTGGCTCACTGCAACCTCTGCCTCCTGGGTTCCAGTGATTCTCCTGCCTCAGCCTCCCAAGTAGCTGGGACTACAGGTGTGCACCACTATGCCCCCACTAAGTTTTGTATTTTTTAGTAGAGACGGGGTTTCACCATGTTGGCCAGGATGGTCTTGATCTCTTGACCTCGTGATCCGCCCGCCTTGGCCTCCCAAAGTGCTGGGATTACAGGCGTGAGCCACCATGCTCAGTACACTTGATTATTTTTAACAATTCATTCCTAAGAATTAAAAGTCTTACTGTCTACTTTTGTTAATATGTGGGCATCCACAATGTAATAACTTTATAATCAAACTACACAGTCTCAATTTTTTGAGAACATCCTAAGAAGTCAATAAGCAGTTATTTGTCTTAAAATTCTGGTCAACTTTCTCTCTTGGGCCTCAGACCTCAAACTGGCACCTCAACTTTAATGATTGTCTAAAATCCTATTGTCTGCCCTTGGTATTATAATTTCTCCTTGCCTTAATGGTGTATTTTAATTTTTAACTACACCACGTGGAGATCCTCCTGTAATTCTAGCACTTTGGGAGACTGAGCCAGGAGGATCACTTGAGTCCAGGAGTTTAAGACCAGCCTGGGCATGGTGGCTCATGCCTGTAATCCGAACACTGGGAGGCCAAGGTGGGAGGATGGCTTGAGTCCAGTAGTTCAAGACCAGCCTGGGCAGCATAGTGAGACTTATTCTCTACAGATGATTTTTAAAAAATTAGCTGGGCATGGTGGCACATGTCTGTGGTTTCAGTTACTTGGGAGACTGAGGTGGCTGAATCACTTGAGCCCTAGCAGTCAAGGCTGCAGTGAGCTGTGATCATGCCACTGCACACTGTCCATGCCTGGACAACAGAGTGAAACTCCATCTAAAAAAGAAAAAATGTTATTTATAACTCTCTTGGTCCTGATTGTTATTTATTTTTCCATTTTATGTCTCACACACACAACTATTTATGCAATTAGGTGGGCTTTCAAAATGAAATTTCTAAAAACTAGAATAACAGTTTTAATAAAGAATAGACAACAATTTATTAAACATGAAATAACATTTTGCCTTAGGTAAGTACAATAGCAAAATTTAATAATTAGCAATAGTATCTGATTATGTAAAAATTTAATAATTAGCAATAGTATCTGATTGTGTAAAACCACCTGTCACATTATATCAAACAACAGACTTTTCTTACCATTTCTGTGTGTAAGCATTTCTCTCATTTCCTCATGGTCACATGGATGAGTAAAATCAAACACACTGTGTCCAGTGAGTTCAAACTGTAAACACATTTTTAAGAATTAGGATTGCATCATAAAATCATAAAAACATACAGAAAGGCTCCTAGTATATGTGCATTTTACCTGAGTTAATCCCATGTATTTGTTCACATTATCGGAAATGTAAATCATGTCACCATCATCTGTGAGAACCATAACAAAACCATCCAAGGCTTTCAAATAAAAGCAATTCATTTGTGCTTTCATTTCATCTTCAATATCCAAATCACCTAAAAAGGGCACAAGAAAAAGAAAATTAGTTAAAAAGTTATACTTAAATGATATAATATTTAGATGTTTTTATAGTTTTCTCACAGATACTTTATTTAATTTATACAGCCATTTAAGCAGAGAACAGTCAAGGCCAGAAGCTAGAAAGACTATAATTAGATGTGCCAGCTGCTTTTCATGATTATTTAAAGTAATGTAGCAAGGCAAACCATCGAAGAAGAGGAGTCATGTTTTTTAAAGGAAGAAAGAAAGGTAGATGGAACAGGAGAAAAAGGAAAAATTTTTTAAAAACCCAGTATCTTTAAAATTCCTGACTAAAGCTTTAAAAGCAGGTAATAAAAAGGATGTTATAATAGAAAAGAATCGAGAGTATGTTTAAAAGAATAAAGCAAAACAAATTACAATGCAAAAAGAATGATTATTTCAAATAACTGATGAGAAAAAAATGAAGTTTGATAAAAATGGCAAGAATTATAGAAAAAATTTTGAAAGTGTACATATCACAACATAATGAGGTATACAAAATTAAAACATTGTGACCACCTTCTAAAAATAATTTCTATTTACTTCTAACTTCTAATTTTCAGGCCTATTTACGCCCTTGTAAAATAACTCACCAGCATCCAGAAGTTTCCTCACACGCAAATAGCTGATGGTAAGTCTCATAACAGAAGCCTTATCAAGATGCGAGCTCACATTATGTGGAAGTGGCAACTGATGAGCAAGCTCATAAAAAACTTCAGATTCTTTACTTCGCCGAGATCTGGCCGCATCTCGAGACTTTTCTTTTCGACGTTCAGAACTTATCCTACTTAACAATAACAACAAAACAAAACAAAGCATGAGATAGAAAAAAGGTTTGCCTTAGCTTGAATAAAACTTCACATTTCTGCTCATCACAGAAGGATTAGAAGATGCCATTTAATTAAATTACATCGAGTTTTGTCTACTAGATGAATGTACTTTTATAAAGGACAACTATATAAATTTTGGAGTACTGCATACATAAGGAACTCTCACAAGAAGTCCCAAACCAAGCTTTAAACCTGTCGGAAGCAGGTGTTTCTCCCCAGCATGTGTAATTGGAGAGAATGCTTTTATTTTAGGCAAAAACTTGAAAGTAGCCTGTATATCGAAGGCTGTACTTCATAGTCATTCAAAAGTAGTCTCAACACAGAGAAACCATGATTAAGGCTAGAGAAACTACCTAAAGTTGTACATAATAACTTGAAAATAGGAGTTGTTAGCAGGTAGAACAGTAATAGCTACAAACTGATTTCTACTAAAGTTTCTTTAGACTCCAATACTTTCTTACCCTGTACCTTACCACATGAACAACACTGATGATAAGCTATAGGAAATGATATTAGCAGCTACAAGCCACTGCATGTTGCCTCCTCCCTTAGTAGCCCCTTATCTATTACTAGCACAATAGGTGCCAAATAAATGCAGAAATATGGAAGAAAAAAAAAAACTGTGGCACACACAATATCCAGAATCTAAAGAGATAGGTTAGCAAAGATAAAGGTGTCAATATAATGACATATTTTCAGGGAACTCGTCCAAGAAGAATTTTCATTGTCACACCAAGCAAAGCCGTCTTCCTTTGCTTAACTGCCTAGTGACATCTAATAGCTTCTTGAATAGCTACAGTTTATTAAACGCTACCAGATGCCAACATTATCCTGTACTAGGTGCCGAGTTCTCTCAGGACAACCTGTAAATAGGTTAAATATTGTCCCTATTTTACAAATGAGGGAACTGGTATTCAATAGGTTAAAAGTAGCTATTATGTAGCAAATAGGATTTGAACTCAGGTGTTTTTTTACTCCAAAGTCTTTGCTCTTCCACACTGTTTCTCTTCTTAATGCAGAACACTGCTTCTACTTCAAACACTCATATGATCCCCTATGCTCCTCAACTCAATCCTGTTAAATCGGTTCTTCGCCAAATGTTAAAAACAGCTATTACGATTTAGTGAGCATTGAGCAGTATACTAAATAAGGACTTTTAGCCAGCATTATTTCACTTAATCCTCCTTACATGCCATGAATGAAGTATGTAATTGTCCCCACCTCAAATCTCTCCTTTCAAATGATCTGCAAAGCTGAAAGATCCAACCATAGGAGCAACATTCTCAAGTAACAGGCATAGTTCTCAGCATATGGAACTGTTATAACTCTTGTTATAATATAACACAAGTTGTATGGTGACAATAGTGATACTTGTTTTAGCACTTACTCAAGTTTGTGTGCTTGTAGGACTTTTATACTTTAATAAGGAATGTAAACATGTTATTGTAACTGAACTTTGATACAAAAATTTCAACTCAAGCATCTAGATCAATTTAACTTGGGTACCTTGAAATTTAAGATGAGCTATTAAAAACTATTATCTTCATCTGGTTAGAGAGATGGTGACACCATTATCACTTTTAACTAGTTATATGAATCTATATGAACTATAACTAGTTATATGAACTAGGAT